>JAYMFT010303314.1:0-10214 GCA_038088735.1 Panulirus argus | reverse complement strand
CCGATCTATGTGTGTGTGTGTGTGTGTGTGTGTGTGTACGTGTGTGGTGTGTGTTTGTGTGTGCACATATACGCTAAGAACACGGCTTCCCTTCCTTCTTCAGTTCCCAGAAGAACCGTTGTGTAAGCCTTTACATGAGCCGAACGTTACTACCGTGAACGAAGCGCTTTGAGAATTACAGTTATCTTTCCTCATTTCGGAAAGTTTTCTTTATCAAAACAGTATATTAGTAATTCCTTTTAGCTGATAATGAATTATAGTGTGCATAGGTGAAGAGCGAGTGACTGACTCAGTGACACAGAGTTAAGGTCAGCGTAACAATATGAACCACTGATATTTGAAAGTTAACTAACTATACCGGGCTACAGTCCAGTCCACTAACTTATACTTCCATATTTTTTCATTATTTTTTTATGGGTAAGGCAGTGAGGTGAGGGAAGAGTGAGCGGCATGTAGGGAGGGGAGGGGCTTGCAGGAAGAAAGCTACTTGTGAGGGTGGAAAGGCTGGAAGTACTCAAGCGGCGGAGAAAGTTTGGCCGAGGCTGAAGGGTAAAGATTGCACACTCACTATAAGAGACATGTCCCAGACCTGGTCACCAATTGGTCCTCACGGAACCCCAGAGCAATACATAAACCCCCACTCATCCATCGATGTACACATCATTACGCAACATACCTCCAGTCTGCCGGTTTGATATACACGTTTCTGATATACATTTCCGCGCCCTCCACAAAACCTGCACCGTAGACTTAAATGAACCTTTCAAATCTCTCTTCCATTTCAAAACTTACCATCCCTTCTCCAACCCCTTCCCCTTCTCTAACATCCTGTAAACACATCAAGTGTACTGACAGTCTTTAACAACGTCCTCTTGATTTTGTGGTCCAGGAGTGTGGGAATAAGGTTGTGGATATCTTTCTAGAGCGTTAGGCGGAGGGACGCATTTTGAAGAGTTGAATGACTTGGGAAGGGACGCCGATGTAATGTAGAGAAACTGGTTAAGATGGTAAAGGACCCTTCTGCTCAACGCCAGATTCGCCAGGGCTTTAGCCTAACGCAGGCCATCGTCGTAATGATGGCCTGTCCTCAGAAAAGTATTGCTTATAGATATCTCCGTACATGGAGGACGACGCTGAGGCGGTTAAAGTGACAGACGAGACAAATTGATGATGCTCTATGAAAGCAGGCTTGATGAAAGGGAAGGGCAAGGAAGGTGCTGTCACGAGGCCCGGGCTTGGGCCTTTCTTTTTATCAAATCCCATTTAATCTTATTCTTAAGAGTAAAGCGAAATCCCTTCGTCCTCTCTTCCTCGTCGCTACATTACAGTGTATACCGCTCGGCCGGCCCTGCTTGCTCGTCTGAGCTATCGCTGCCGCAGGGCCAGGTTGTTTGTCCCTGGCTCTCGACGCCTTTGTGCGTAAGTTTCGATATGTCTTTGCAAGACGCCTTCATGATGTACACAGCAACAATGGACGCGTCTCTTAGCACCTCAGAAGCAGCTGTACCGTGTGAAGTATCTTTCACTGCACCTGCAACTGCGCACTTTATATATATGTATCTACATTTAAATCTCTTACGGTTCCTTTCGTTAAGTGGTGTAGGATGAAGGTTCTTCCGAAGGTCTCTTAAAACAGCGCCACCACTACCGTAACACTCATCAGATTATAGCATGTCATACCAATCCCAGACAAATGAGACGCTCCTCATACTCTCGGTGATTCTCACTCACACTGACTCACGCCTACATTCGTGCTCATTAATGCAGAACTTATTCTGAGACTCATCCACACAAATGAGTACATTAGCACCTAGTTTGCGATTACATGGCTGGTGGGTGAGATTAGCTCCATCAGCAGCGGAAATCTTGAACAGAACACCAGTGATCGAGGAACGAACTGCCGCAGACTCGCCTGGAAATGTGTGTCCTTGAGCGAGCTGGACCTCTGTCATGAAGTAACTACTCTCATGAGAGCGCGGGTCAAACGCATTCTCATGAAATATTACAAGGTCACAGGGACAGTCGGAACTGGTAAGATTCTAGGGGTAGATAGGGACAGGGAACAGTGGGAAACGGAAATAGTTTTCGTTTATCATTGTCATGATGGAGATAAAGTTTTGTTATTATAGTCAAACTATGTATCGATATACAGTTTCCGATTAGTTGGCAATGACTACTTTTTGAAAAGGTAGATAGTAATGTAGCTTAGCTTTGGCAGGTCTTGCACGTCTCACTCTCATTCTGATAGACACGTCCTTAGTATGATTTTTTATTCATATTACCCTGGGACCCCCTTCCGGGGTTCCCTCAGCTTCAAGCTTGCACTGCAATCAGTAACAGGAAAATGATGGGGTCCTTTAAAATGAGAAGCTCCTTGACGAGACTGTACCCCTTTTCCCCTATTGACGTTGGTACACTCCCGCTGAAGGTGACCTTTCATCCGCGGTGTCACCCCATGCAGGAGGGGTCAGGTAACACTCGCCCTCAGTATGCAAGCGATACAACATCAAGGATGCCAACCCGAGGTCCGTGTTCAATAGGAGCTATGTAATGACCTCGGTCTTCCCAGTCGGCTGTTTTTCTAAGCTGACTGCATTCTAGTGTCCGCCGAACACAACCTGAGCTATCGATGACAAGCGTTCGTTCTAACAAGCAAACATCTGTACTGGCTGATGTACGAGGAAACGGATTTTTAGTTGTGTTCCGGAGTAGGGAGTGTTTACCCCTGGGGTAGGGGTGGGGTGGGGCTAGGTGGGGCGCAGCACCAGGGACATGGCTGACTCTAGGCCATGTGTGTCCTCTTCCGGTAGGAGGAGAGGCGCGCCTGAACGACCCACGCCTGATTCCCGACCAGAGAACGCTCACTGTATCATGTTACTTGCGACGGACTCTACATCGCTGGCCTCTATCGGTCACTTCTTCAGTAGGAAGGTCAGTGATAGATATACCGGCCGGATGGAACAGGTACGTAAACCGATCTATTTGTTAGGGCGAAACTGGCTTTCAGGTCAAGGACCTCCGCCGACTCAAGAAATTTTACGAAATCGGATTTGGTTACGAAATTTTTCATGTTTGCGCTTACATCCCTAACTCTGCCAGATGCTTCAGACGTCAACGTTATGGTCGTGGTGAAAACATATGTAGGTTTGCTATACCTCGCCCCATTAAGTACAGCAGCATTTTAGTGATAACGGCACATCAGCAGAGCTCAGAAATTTTAACTATGCAGGTGACCAAGCTTCTTTTTCCGAGGAAACGTCCTGTCGAAGAGGAAAATGGAAACTTGAGCTGTTATGATAAATGAGAACATTTATCACACAAATCCTAGACAAAAAGTGGAGGCGTCCATCGTAACGCTTAGATCATATGAATAAATTGCCTCTGTGGTAAGAAATAAATCTCAGAATAGTATGACTGTACTTCTGCCTCGCTCACAACCTCCTGTCCGTCCCTTCTACCACTATCTATATCTCTGCTAACTCTGACTCGCTCACAAACGTGACCAAATCTTTTCCACGCGCAACCACTCTTTCTTCTTAAAAGACTGAAGACCAGCAGAACAATACTAAAAAAAAAAGACCAAATAAAACTGAGTAAATCTGAAATCCTTGAAAATCGTGGTAGAAAGTCTCCAATGAGGTGAGGCAGCAAGGGGATATCCCCACTACGGAGTCACTGTATTCCATGAGACAGACCATATCCCAGTGAAGGGATCTGATTTGTTGACTGCAGGTAACCCCAGCACATTTATTGTGCATCCCAATACTATTCCTGTGAGCAGTAGCGCAAAATGATTACAAGGGTCACAAAGGGTCTTAATTAGACCTCAGTGGGTTGATATTACGTAGGATGCTACAATTCATAACAGTTATTTCAGTACATACATTACATAGTTTCATATGATAAGTCTTACAGACTTGATGCAAAAAGTGGATACATACTTAAAATGTCAGGTATCTTGTTATTAACAACATCATGTGACATTTCTTGCTGGGTTTCTTGAGATCTATCCCTAAAAGGCTTAATTTTTTTCACATTCTAAGACATAATGTTCTAGTTTGTGTCCAAATCTTTGACCTCAAACTTTATAATTCACATGATTAACATATCTAGAGAGGCCAAAGCCCCAATAGTACCTAAAGCCTAGCCCTTTTCTAGCAGTTACATCAAGTAATCTTCTGATCTTATTACTTTCTCCACATACATGTTTTACTTTACACATTTCAGTGTGATGGAAAATGTTTCTACTTGTGATTATCTGAACTTGTCTTCGTGCTTCAAAAAGGTCAGTTGGTTCCTTTCTAATTACAATTTTGAGGCTTCTAAGTAACAGCCCAATGTTGTTTTCAACATCACCTGTACAAAGTGCAAATTTGGCTAAAGCATCAGCTTTGTCATGCTCACGGATGCCTATATGAGAGGGAATCCATAACAATTTGATTTGAATCCCTTAAACAATAATGTCTAAATATCTGTCTGAATATTTGTCTCTGGCTTCGGAGACCAGGTTGTTACATTCTGATCTCAAGGTTGAAAGGGCAACTAGTGAAGATAAAAAATCGGAGATAATTGAGCCGTCTTTGGTAGTGATTTCTACCTGCTCAAGAGCGATGAGTATGGCGAACAGTACAGTTTGTAGAGTAGACGCCCAGTTGTTTATTCTAACATTTTTCTCTTAATCTATTACCATTGGGCTCGATCAGTGGCAGAATCGCGAGAACCGTCATTGTCGATGCCCTGAACTGTTAATTTGAGTCTGAAGGTTTTGCGTATGTTCATGAGCACTGGTTTTGGCTAAGTGTTGAAGATGAATGTTATAAGTAATTAGATTCTTGGGCGGATAAGTTAGTGTAGTGACGTCAAATGGAGGTATCTACAAGGGAAGCAGGAAATGCTCCTGCTTCCTAATTTCATATAAATTATGTACTCCAAATTTTATTATGTGGTTGGCTGTTACTTGGATTCAAATAGATTCACTTGTGCCATGGCATATATGGTTTAACAATTCTTTAGAAATAACACTAGCTGGATCACCACGCAGAAGTTTCAGTCCTCTCATAAGATTGACTTCAGTGCTGGGGATACTAAGTTCTTTCTGCGTATTGAGTACTTTAGTGGACTTCGGGTAACCAAGTATGACATCGATTCATTTTGCATTTTCTTTTAAGTCTATTGACACCTTTGCAGTTGTGTAGGACCAAAACTAGTGCATGGTAATCTATGAGATAACTAATATTAGTTAAGTACATCATTTGAACACTTCTGGTATTTGCAACAGCTCTAAGAGCTCTGAGTCTATCTGTGGATTTTCGGTTTAGTTTTGCACACTGGCTGCAGCACATGGGACTGAGACCAAGATATTTAAAGGAGGCATAGTCGATCGGGTTTCCACCAATTGTCAACTTAGATGGTCCGTTCGTGCCGTTACCAATTCGTTTATTGACGACCTTGGTTATATCTGCAGAAATGATGAAGCCAAGGCTTTGACAGGCTATGTGTATGTAGTTAAGAATAGTTTTAATTTCATGATATGTTTTGGTATGTACAAGAATATCATAACTAATAGTGATAACTAATAGTGATAATTCTGGGACACTGCGGAAATCGATTTCAGTAATGCACTGGTTATTACACTGAACAAAGTGGGACTAAGTATTCCACATTGAAGAGTATCAAGAAGCATGTCTTTAACTTCACTTTTGTAGCCTTGAAACAACACAGCTGACTTTCTATTAGAGATAGCCGAGTAACCAGCGCAGAAGCCGGTCACCTGTATCCAATTTTGCTAACTCATATAAAATAACTTGTTTATTAGCAACATCTAATGCAGCCTTTAGGTCAAGAAAAGTAGTGTATTTATGCCTTCTGTCCCCATGAACTGTAAGGAAAGTAGTGATGCAGTTGTGTACACTTTTGCCATGTGTGAAGCCATTAATATTAGGTGACATATATTCTTTGATTCTGTGTAGTAGTCTGTTGAGCACCATCCTCTCAAAAGTTTTGCACAAGCAACTCGTCAGAGAGATGGGGCGAAATTCATCAGGTTGATTGTGTTTAGGCATCGGTACATTTAGGCTTCTGGTCCATGAGGAGGGTAAAAGACCCGTGGCATAACTCATATTATAAAGCTTTAATAGTGGATTACCAGGTACACATCTTATAAGTCGAATGATGTCGTAAGTGATATCAACCTCCCCAGGGGCAGTACTCCTGCCCCTTGTTAGAGCTGCATCAAGTTCAAACTCAGTGAATGGCACATCACATTCGTCGTGTTGCTTGTTTAGCATGAATTGGGTAAGATCTCTCTCTCTGGCAGCATGTTATAACAAGAAGTATGAGCCCATTTCGTGATTAATTCGCTAGCCTTCTGCAGGGGATGGGATGAGATGTTTGTTTATTTTCCTTTCCAATGATTCTGTTAATACCATTCCAAGTTTGGCTTAAGGGAGTGTGATGATTTAGTCAACTGACAAACTGTTCCCAATCATTCTGTCTGAGTTCAGTCATTCGTTCCCTGGCTGCTGCAAGAGATGCTTGAAATAGTTATAACACTTTGGGTGTTCGAAGTTGTCTATAACCTTTACCTATTTGCCTAGCTATAAATTTGAGCTGTTTCAGCTTGGAGTCATTATAGTACTGATGTGGCCTATTATGAGGGGCGTTCTTTCTACTCTGTGACGTTAGATCACTATGCGTAAAGTTGTTTATAGAAGTTTCAAGATGGACGCTCCCTCGCTGCCTCCTGTCCCCGAGCCGATCAGTGATCAACGTGAAGCGTCTCTGAAAATGCTTTTGTCTTTTCCATGACCATTTTGAAGACTGGTGTGACATTAGTAAGGAAGACGATGGGAAAGACGAGATGGAAAACGAAAAAGAAGAAAAATGGTGGAGGAGGAAACGGACGAGACAAAAGAGGACATTCTGAATAAAGAAGAAAAGTTGGAAGGAAAGGATGGAAAAGATGAAGAGAAAGGGGTAAGGGGACTACAGAAAAGAGGAGGATGTACAGCAGGAAGATAAAACGATCAACGAGTGAAGAAAGTAGAACATGGTGAACAAGCAAAGATAAAGGAAGTAAAGAAAAGGGATGAGAAAGATCCAGAGTGGGAAGAGTGTTAGTGCTGCTGTGTGTTGAGGTGGGCGGAGTAATTAGGCCATCAGGGGTGAGTTGTGGGCAGCCGCAGCCATAACCAGACTTACTGTACACGCTACCTCCCCTACCAATACCACCTCTAGCATGGTCACCACTTCCTCTAGCATAGCCACCACAACCTCTGACATAGTCAGCATCACCTTTAGTACAGTCACTAGCACAGCCACCACCAATTCTAGCACAGTCAGTACCACCCCTAGCATAGTCACTCCCACTGCTAGCATAGCCACCCCTACCACACTAACCCACTCCAAACTCCCCACCACCCCTGCCACCTCTTAGCATGGCCACCACACCACAACCAACGTAACCATAGCCATACTACTACCACAGCCACAGCCACATCTATCACTCACCACAATCTTCATAACCACTGTTACCCCACCACCACAAGCATCATAACCGCAGTCATCATACCACCACAACCACCGCCACCGCTCACAACCACAACCATAGCCACCCCTCACCACCACCACCAGCACAGCAATCCCCACCACAACAATCACCTCAACATATCTACCCCAACACCACTAACTCCCCCAACACAACCAACCCGCCAGCCTAACCAACAAAATCACTTCTACCACAACTAACCTCTACCGCTGGAAATAAATGGCAAAAGAAACTTAAAAAGTTTAACAGTTATGTTACGTGCAAAAGTGCGACTACCCAGCCAATTGGTCCATTACGGCAATCGGTGACAAGACAACAAAGCAACGACGTAGACTTTAAACGAATGATTTTGCTGAAGACAACGGATGTCCCGAACCCAATTATATTTCTGAGAGAAGAAAACGTATTGCAACATAATGAAATATAAGTTGAAGATGTGCTATCACCACTAAATAAAACAGTAAATAAAACGGAAGGCCAGGATAAGGTTTATCTAAGGACAGTGAAAAAGAAAAAAAAATGATACTGTTAAGCCCTTGACTACTCTTTTCAACAAATCACTTGCTAAGGGGGAAGTTCCAGAGGATTGCAAGCTGTTAGCGTAACACCGATATTCAAGAAAGGTAATATGTAACAAGCTAACTTATGGAAACCATCATTCGAGACACAAGTGTAAATCATTAAAAGGAGCACACTTAAAGAACGATTCTTAGCATGGTATTTGACGACCTGTTAATTTCTGACAAAGCTGCTTGATTATTCTGTTATATAATAGACATGAATGATTAAAGTATTGCAGATGATGTCACCTATCTAGATCATAAAAAAAAAGGTTAAGTTCCGCATCTAAAGTTGTTAGCAAAAGTCACACGGCATAGATGCTCGGACGTAACAAGTGGAGCGCCACAGAGATCAATCTTCGTAACGGTTCTCTTTCTCATATATATATATATATATATATATATATATATACACTATAGATACTGATATTGGTCTACTTTTCAGATATCAAAATTCGCACGCGATACTAGGTAGTGAAACCAATTTGCGATGCACACTGTATGCCAAACAGCTTCAAACTGACACAGACAAACTGGTGGACTGGGCTCACGGACAGTATATCAGTTTTGATATCGATAAGTGCTACATTATGCCTATCGGTAGTAAAATGCAAGCTACTGCATGAATTCCGTTGAGTACAAATGGTAAATGAGGAAATGACTTTGCTGCAACAATCTCTGGTCTCACCCAAAACCAAGTGAGCAGTACTTAGAAGCACCAAAAAAAGTCGAGGAAAATTTTTGGTTTCATAGGTTGGGATTTCGAACTTGTAAAAGTTATCCTTATCTTCACAGCTCATTGATGCGTCCTCACCTTGAACACTGCGTCCGATTTTGGTCATCCCACTTGAAAAAAGACACAGGCAGAAGGGAAAGAGTACAGCGAGGAGCTACGAAAATGATTCTCGGACCGAGGAATAAAAATCTTATGAGACCCAATTACACGACTTAAATCTCTTCACCTTAGACAATAAAAAAGTTAACAAGAAATTTAAGAGAGGCATTTAAAAGTACTGAAGGCTTTGACAATCTACTTCAGACTAGATATATCTGATTCCACTCATGTAATGGATACAAACTCGTGGGCAAACGTTATAATTCAAGAGAGACAAAGCACTTTTTCTTCAACGGGATCGTTAACAGATGGAATGATATATAAATCAGAGCAACTGCAAGCATCATCATAAAAACGTTTACGAAAAACTTGATAAGACACTTCTACTCCACAAGTGACATTATTTGCTCCTCCTTACTTACTGGAAAAGTGTACAGGTTTTTCTCTTTGAATCATCTGTTTACTTTTCCACACTTATGGTGCTAATCTGTGCGTTTATGACGCCTTCCACTATCATAAACAGCCTTGAAAGGACCCAGTGGTCTGTTGCTATCTAAATTCCTGTGCTCTTTTAAAATCTCCAACACAAGCACCCCCCCCCCTCGCCACCACAACCACCAACATAACCACCTCACTAACACACTCATCTGCAACCTAACCACCTCCGCCACCCTCACCACTACCACAACTATCGCCACCAGCACCACAACCACCTCCACCACCACTCCTACCATTGCAAAACCCCCACCACCGCCTCCAGGTCTTGCCCAAATCTTCCTTAGGTCCTCCCAGGTTCTACCCGGGTCTTCCCCAGCTCTTTCTGAGCTCCTCCCCAGCTTCCAACTTGGCCTTCCCTACCTCCTCCATAAGTCTTCCTTGGGCACGTTTCAAACACCATGTACGGTGCTGGACAAACCGTACCGCATCACCAACCCGCTCGTCATCCAAAGTACTAACGAGCATTTGATTAGCAGCCTCTGGCGGCCGAGGCCACACAGCCCATGTTACTTCCCGCACGACGCTGTACCTATACCCCGTGTTTGCTGTTTCTTGCTTTAGAGATGTGGCCGGGTATGAGAGAGAGAGAGAGATGGAGGGGGGAGGGGAGTTTCGCTGGGACATCTTACATGAAAGACATTTCCTCTAAGATCCATTAATTTTCTTCCAGCGGTACACGCTAATGCAGAAACTGGCAAATCTATATCTATCTATCTATCTATCTATATATATATATATATATATATATATATATATATATATATATATATATATA
>JAYMFT010303303.1:0-10214 GCA_038088735.1 Panulirus argus | reverse complement strand
ATATATATATATATATATATATATATATATATATATATATATATATATATATATATATATATATAAAGAGGGAGAGGGAGTACTTGCATACATATGACGAGATTTTGCCAAAACATGCTTAGCGCGTAGTGCTCACCGCAAGAAAACATAAGAGTTAGGAAGAACAAGTCGTGTGTGTTAAGTGTTGTCAGGTGTTATGTGTCAGACACAGGTATTGTATGTTTGTGGAATGAAAGCCAGCAGCCCACGTGTGGGTGAGGCAGACAGAAAAGACAGCTAAGTCGGTCAAAGGCGTGACACTTGACAGCCTCTGAAGTGCTAGCTCACTGCGCAACCGTCACTAACCCTCCTGATAATCAAGCGGGTAGTACCGTCTGGTATACCTCCCTGGGAGAGAGAAAGTGTTGCTTGCTTTAGTGTTGTTATCGCTGAGAGTCCACAGGGAAAAAGATTGAAACAAAAACTTACACATCGTTTCATAAACTGTATACTAATACGTTAACTGTCTTATACATTAACTTATATATTAACGGTATACGTACAAGAGAGTGCTTTAAATGTATACTTACACGAGGGTAACTTAATTAAACTTCGTACATGTTACTGTGATTTATGTCTTCATGACCAAATGCAATTTGCATATGATAATTACTAAAGGAATGTTAAATTATCGCGGCCAAATGAGTTGAGTTATTGTGCTGGACAAGGTAATTAAGGTACAGTATTTGAGGCAGTAAGCCCTCGTATTTTAGAGATTAATTAATTTCATTTAAGGGATTACGTTATCGCGTTATCGTATTTTATTTATAAGTTTATTCATTTAAGGGATTAAGTTAACCCATTTAAAGGAATTATTCTTCACATCTTAGAGATTAAGTTAGTGTGTCTCAAGACTAAGTCTCAGCATTTTAGGGATTGCGTTATTATAACTAAGGGATTAAGTCTTTCGTTACAAAAAGTGAGTGATTTAAGGGATTAAGTCTCCTTGTTTTTATATTAAGTTATCATGTTTAAGGGATTACGTTATCATGCTGAGGGTGTCTTACTGTGGCTACTGAGGGATTGGGATAAAATTGGTCAGATTATCGTGTTTAAGAGACGAGATAAGTGTCATGAAGAGGCTAAGTTGCTCTACTTTGTGAGCTAGGTCCTTAGTACTCGAGAGATTTTTGTCTTCGTTACGTGAAGATGTAAGTAGATTAGGTTGTTGGTACTTAAGGGGTTAAGTTGAAGTAATTAGAGGATTGAGATGGATTACGTGATTATACTCATAGCCACTTCTTAACTTGCTACGACTTAAGAAGTTAAGTTGAAATTTATTGATAAAGTCATGTTATTCAAGAAGTTAAATTGTATTAACAAGAGTAAACTGTCGTAACCAAGAGGTTGAATTGTACTTAGGAAACTAAGTTGACGAACTCCAGTTGTGGTGTCCAGCTTGTCGGTGTATCACGGGTGAAGCTGTCGAACTTAAGTGGTTAACTTGTACTCAGGAGTTTGCGTGTTCTCGAATAGCTCCAAGTTTTTACTCAGGAAGTTAAGTTGTCGTACTCACGGGTTGACTCCGACGGCGTCACCTTATTCATGGGTTTGTGTGTCCACACTGAAGGGGTCAGATCGCCTGGGAGGATTATGTTGATGTAGTTGTCTTTGTTGCAGCCGACGGCAACGGCCAACACGGTCGTGAGGCAACACAGTGGCATCCGGATGGAGATGACTGAAGAGAGATGACGGCCGGAGAGTTGACAAGGTGGAGGGTTCCTGATTCCACTCTGACTGTATGAGAGGTGGAGTAAGAGCAACCCCCCCCCCCAGATATGTGAGCACATAGCTTCGAATCCTGGTCGCGGCGGTCGGTACACAGTCAAGCCAGCTCTTCATCCTTACTCAGGGGTTGGTTGATGAATTGGGTACCTAGGTTGTGCAAGGATATATATATATATATATAGTGCAAGGATATATATATATATATATATATATATATATATATATATATATATATATATACGGTAATGAGATGGACTTTTAATTAGGGCATTCAGTTACCCGTGCAGTCTCGGCTGACATAGAAAAGTACAGACGTGGTAATAATGGAGGCAAAGTAGTCAGAGAGAGGCAAGGGTAACTAAAGGAAGACACGATAATCGATGGAAGGTATGGTAATCAGTGATAGGCTGGTTAACACAGGGTAATCAAAGGGATGACTTGTTAATTAAGAAAACGAGGAGGAGACTCGGTAATCGAGGAACCAGGGCCTCGTAATCAAAGGGTTAGAACCACCTGCTCAAGAAGATGACGTCATGAAGCTCAAGGGATTAGTGGCGTATATGCAAGCCTCAGGAACATGGGCTGAGGTACCCAACTTGATGGGCCGTGAATGTTGACGTTTGAGGTTGTTATGATAGCCGGCCAGGGGGCAGCACCTGTGGCCGCTGGTAGCGTCCAACCGCACCTGAACCATTACCTGGGTTGGTTACTCTACCGCTCGTCCTCCTGGGAGTCAAAACCCGGAACCTTTATGTATACTAAACGTTCTTCCGGGATACCGCACCAGCTGGAACGTTTATGATGCACAATAAACGTTAAAGTAATTGACCCAAACGTTGATCCATTATGCACCTCCACCCATTTTCTTCTGTCTAGTGCTTTGATAACATTTCCAATGGTTCGCAAATTCACTTC
This sequence comes from Panulirus argus, assembly GCA_038088735.1. Lineage (NCBI taxonomy): Eukaryota > Metazoa > Arthropoda > Malacostraca > Decapoda > Palinuridae > Panulirus > Panulirus argus. Next base: position 7,532 of record JAYMFT010303303.1, on the reverse strand, counting down.
ATTCATTTCTCTGTTTCAGGGCAAAAGCCTCGAAATATCATTTGTTCTGTTCTCATTTTTCATCCTCAGTGATGTACCTGCAGCAGCCTGTGATTCCACTGCACAAGCAGCGTTTATTAATGGCTTTTCAGCAGTGCCTCTAATACTAAATTGTCAGCAATGATAGACTTTATCATTAGGTTAATATTACTTTTTGAATTTGCAGAAATTGGGCTTTTAGCGTTCATCGCCTTTCCTGGTGTTTTAAGTAAGTCGGAAGGAATGGGCTTTGTGTCCAGTCGTTGAACGTTCCTGGCCTTTCAACGTTTGTAGTCGTTGAGCGTTCCTGGTCTTTCAGAGTTTCCGGTCGTTGAGCGTTCCTGGACTTTGAACGTTTCCGGTAGTTGAACGTTCCTGGTCATTCATCGTTTCCGGTCGTTGAACGTTCTTAGTCATTCAACGTTTCCGGTCGTTGAGTGTTCCTAGTCTTTCAACTTTTCCGGTCGTTGAACGTTCCCTGTCGTTAAACGTTCCAGGGCGTTGAACGTTTCCTGTTCGACTTTTTCGTTTCATTTGGTGTGTTTAACGTGTTCAGTGCCTCTGGTTCCCTAATACCTGGTAATGTAGCGTCGTAGCCACGGGTTTAGATTTTTTTTTTTGGGGGGGGGAGGTGGGGCATTATGACGGTTGGTGGCTGATGCTTCATCAAGGCTGACCCATGGAGAGAGAGAGAGAGACCTTCACGATAGGGTAAGGACTTTTGTTTGCCACTTGAGCACTACGAAACGACCCTTGAGCACGACAGTACGACTTATGAGTATGATGGTCTGGCCATTGATCTGACCACTAAAGGTCTGGTCACAGGCCAGCCCATCACACCGAGACGTCGTACCGGCGTATACAAATGTCGTACTGTCGTACTCAAGTATCGCACCATCGTATTCAAGAGTCGTACAGTCGTACTCAAGGGTCGTACCACCGTATTCAAGCGTCATAAAGTCGTCCTCAAGGGTCGTACCACCGTATTCAAGCGTCATAAAGTCGTCCTCAAGGGTCGTACCGTCGCATTCAAGCGTCGTACCGTCGTCCTGTAGGGGTTAATCATGATCTCTAAGCCAGTTACAACCTGAGTTGGTTTGCTTGCATTCACCTAACACTAACACGTGGAGAAACAGTTTGGCAAAATAAGATTGCAGGAGAATAACCGGTGTTCATCTATAACTGTTCATCATTAAAGATTGATAGACCTAAACTGGGAGGGATTTCACCGAATGTAATCTTTGGCAAGTGAGGATTTATCTATTATTAACCTTACTGCTAACAGGAACAAAATCGCCCATTATGAGTTACATGTGCATCCTAAAAAAGTTTTCAATGTCCATCAAACTGGCAAGAAATGTTGATATATTAATGGTGGACTAGAACCTGTGTTTGTGCGAAACAAAATAAGGAAAAAAAAAAATCACGATCAGCAATTTCGGACAGAGTGAATCAGTTTATATTACGTTCAGAGAGGAAGAGTTAAACAACGAGTAAGATATATATCAAATGTGGCAATCATGTAAAGTACTCTGAGGTGGAAGACAGCTAATTAAGCAAAAAAGAGAAGTAGACTTTTAACCTACAATTAGGATAAAGTTATTAGGTGTCCATATCTATCCAGAAGAGATATAGCCTCTCCAAATCTCTGAATATAATGCTTTGGAGTAATATGTAATTTGAATAAAAATATTGTGCTTTGAGAAATTTAGAATTATACGTCTGTGGGGGTAAGGCTTTAGGGAAATGATAAGAAAGAAGGTAGAGTGGGGAAGAAGAAGAGCGTATCTTAAGATGTTGTGTTGAAGGAACTCCGCCGGATGGTAATAAACAAGTCATGTTGTTGTCCGGACCCTCTGGCCTGCCCCTCGCCTCACATCCGGGAGAACAGGAAGGAGGACGAAACCGGGAATTAAAGGATAGGAAGGAAAGAGAAAACGGAAATTCAGGGAAGAGACGGAAGAGAATGTAGAGTATGGAAAGGAAGAAAACGGGATTTAAGAAAGAAAGGGAGAAAACGAAAATTAAGAGAATGAGAAGAGGACGAAAAGAGGAATTTGGATGATGGGAAGAAAGTAAGAAACGGATATTAGAGGATGGGAAGAAGGAAGAAGAGTAAATAAAAAATGGGAGGAAACAAAATGCGTGAAGAATAAAGTGGGAAACAAAGTAAAGAGCGAGAAGACTATTTTATTTCATTTTCACTTTACATATTCGTATATTTGCCTGCGAATATCTTTTGTTATTTATATATAAACCTCGTTTAAGGTAGCTCCTTGTTATATTGAAAAGTTACGAAATAAGATTTTTTTTTTTTTACAAAAAGACATAATGAGAGGCGACGGATATAGGCTATAAATTTTTCAATGAAATAAATGATATGTCAAGTTAAGGGATTTACTGTTTTACTTCCATTCAACTTAAAGGCGCAGTTGCCTTGATGCTGACGGAATTGTCTCCCCTCAAACGAATTGCGTCTTTTAGAGGAAGAAATATTTGGCAGTTATTTGGTTAGATGTTACACACACACACACACGCACACACACACACACAAAAAAAAAAAACATAAGGGATGGTTTGAAGGTTCACACACTACCCCAAGCTATTCTACGGTGTCAGGTTAGGTTTAACTAGGTTATGTCAAGGTAGATTAGGTTAAGTTTGGTAACGGTATTTCAAGATGGATTATTTAGGCTAGGCTATGTTGAGGTAGGTTAAGTTAGAGCTCAAGCTAAGCTAGATTAGAAAAACTACTGGGGTGGTTGAAGTATGTTGGTGATCGTAGTAGTGTATTTCATCATGCACACCATGGCAACCCACTGCCCACCCGTGCAAGGTAACCACCCATTCAGAATAGAAGGTAAAATAGGCTCTCCTCCCATTCGTGTACTGACGTTAACAACTTATAGCATCTCTTGCAACTTTGGTCTGTTTACCTGCTTTTCACTTATTAGATAATACTATGTTCTGTTTTTTTAATACTACCAGTAGTAGTAATAGTTTTTGAAAGTAATCACTATATTTGATCTTGTGACTTCAACTATAGACTTTTTTCAGTATCTCTAAATTTCATTTATTATCATTAACTTGGTATGTTATCATGTTTATCTTGTGCTATCTCTTCCGTATTTTTTTCTTGATTTTTTTATATCAAATTGTATGAGAACTTCTCAAAGGCTATACGTATATACAATTGCTCCTGTGAACTTAAGAATTATGTCGGTCCCTTGAAGAAGGTGTTCAAGGCTGTTTTATTGGTTGTTATAACTTGAGGTTGTCGGCCCTAACGACCCAGGTGTTCGATTGGCTTATAACCCAAATAACCTAACCTAACCAATTGATTTACATAATTATTTATTTGTAGCGTTTTTACTAGTCTTTCCAGTTTCGTAACCTTTCAGTACTCGTTAGCCACTATAGATACAAATAATTAGGATTCATTTTCGGACATTTAAGAAAACTGTTTCCCATGCTAGACTCAAGGGACTCGTGTTTTATATCGTACATAAGCAGTCTTAACCGTAATGATAACATTACTGTGATACTCTTATTACAAGAGTTCAAAGCACCGCTTGATTTGCGTCATATGAAGTTACCGTTCAGGATTCCGTATAAAAACTTGCCTGAAAGATAAGTTACTGAAACATTCAGCATAAAGCCATCCATGATTACTTCTGTTTCATCCTAATTGCAGATTAATTCTAACTTTCCGTCTAGGAGAGTTATCTGTTCAGCCATACATGTTTATACACAGAGTTAGTATCAAAACGTTAAGTGTAGATTGCCACCATATTACATGGAAATTATGATAGATGAAATATGCGTTTTGGTGTTGTTACCCGTAAAACTTACTCGGCTAAAGTCCGTTTTCTCTCACGACTATTGGCCGGGCTGCGCTACGCCATGCCTCGGATTCTTCTGTTTTCTGTGAAAAGAATTTTTTTATAAATGGCTTCTCACATGTTGGGGTTTTGTGTTTATTTAGTACCAGATATTAAGTTTTTGTTTAGGAATTTTACTCTGCCGAGTGAGTTGATAACACAGATGATTTGCATGTGGCGAGTTATTGCCAAAAAGGTTTACCAGTTTAGGGAAGTATGGGTTAGGAATTTGTCGCTTGGGATCCTTAATGCCTTAGTGGAAAGGGGGTGGGCCAGGGGATTTAGACACTTTGTCGTCACTTGTACTACCTTTCCAATCGTTGTTACATATCTAAAGCAATATTTTTATTTCTTTTTAACTACTTTCGTAATATTTTATTACGCTTGTGTAACAGGGCAACTTATACAGCTGTTCTGCAAGTCCATATTTTTGTTTGTTTTTGGCCTTGACTGAAGCTGACGGCCTTTATGATCCTTGTGGTTAGTAGACCTAGACACCAAATAACCATTCAGCTGTTATTCTCTGTTGTACCACATTAATTTGCTCAATTGTTACGTGTAATTTTTTTTTAATGCATAGGGTGGTACTGAGTATGTCCGTTTTAAATGGCACTAACGTCAAAAAATGAAATTAAGGGCATGAAGATCTAATAGACACACCTATGCTTATTATTTTATCAAACCAGATTTCGGCCTAACTTGATCCTACTTTAGGATCAACTAATTATAAGTTTTAACAACACTTGTCATAGAACAAAGTTTTTTAATGTGTCTGCCTCGCACAGATTTTATTACAAACTTGTTTTCATCTCGCATTATCTTAAGCAGGTTGAAAATATATTTACTTTATTTTTAAATATCATTTTGGTTACGAATCATATTGTTATTATTAAAGATAAGAATAGATTTCTCGCCATCAGCGCTATAATCTTATTTTCTTAAATGCTATCATTTTTACTTTATATTCTCATAATTCTTGTTGCATATTAAATGTTAGCGGATTTCATGATCTCGGTTTGCCACAGTTTGTGACATTATCCATATTTCTAAAGATTATATGTCAATCTGGAGTGCGCTCGCTCTCCCTACTAGGAAGTACGTGATGACCACCGACAGTTGTTCATTGGTTCGAGAACATCCGATCTGGAAGGAATAAAGATGGAAACTAACCAGATTTGCTTACGGTGATTAACCATAGCTATTTATAAATAAAGTCGTCTGCCCCAACACCCATTAAACGATACGGTACGTCACTGACACGGGTCGATAGTGTCATACAGCGGGTCGATGGGGTCACATGGGTATGATTGCCGCGTCTTTGACCTGTCTCTTCTGGGTCAGGTCAAAGGTTGGGCCGTCATTCACAAGGTTTTATTGTCGTGCTCAAAGAGGTCGATAGAAGGGTAATCGTTCTGTCATTCGCGTATGCACATTGTCGCTTTGGGAGGAAATAAATCTGACACATAATGCACTTAAATATCATTTTTGTTATTACCTATTAAAACGATGTGATATTTATATTTACATGGAGTAACCAGTTAATGCTTATGTCAGATTATGTTTTTGGATTTAATGGCTGTCACCAGCCATAGGTCATTAAGCCAGAACTACACATGGAAAGCCTACTGTGTATATAAAAAAGTAATTATGTTTTTAATTATGTATGTTTTTTATGGATTTGATGGCTATCGGAGATCAGTAATCAGTCAACCAGTGACCATACCAAATGGAGGATTGTAATAGATAGATTAATACTTTGGATAGATAGATAAATAGATAGATACAAAGATATAAGTTTAATCATACACACACACAGGCAGGAACAAATGGGAGGGGGAAACTAATATGCTTCAGTGGATACAAGATTATTTTAGTGGGAAGGAACAGAGGACCTATGTCAAAGGAACCTTCTCAAAATGGATAGAGGTCATTAGTGGCGTGTTGGAGGGCTCTGTTCTGGGACCACTGTTTACTGCCATAAGAATTGGTCTCCCCCCTAAATATATTTGTGTACGAAAAGCGAAGAGAAAAGCTGGGAGGATTGCAAGGGACCTAGAAAAACTGAAAAGGTGTTCCTGACCACGGTAGATGGAATTCAAACTGTTTATGACAGAGACATGAGAGCTGCTGTCGTCCCTAGCCTGTCGCCTGAGTAATACAGAGAACAGTGAAAAAGACAAACAATTTGCTAGAAAATATTAGAACATTATTTTCATACATGGTTATGGAAATGTTATCAAGTTGTTCTTATCTTGCTCAGGCCAAAACTAGAATATGTTTCTCAAGTTAGGTTACTGCAACTATAGAAGCAGAAAGAGCTAATAGTGAAGGTCCAGGCGAGGAGAACAAAGTTATTTTCAGAATTAAGAGAACTGAGCAAGAACGTCAAGTTAGAGGGCTAAAATCTGTCCACCGTGGAAGAGAAAAGAGTAATGCATGACAGGATCACAACATTTAAGTTTACAAAGTCAGTTGTGCGCACTTCTTCGAAAGATGCAGATACCATGGCATGAAATTAAGCAAATTTTTATTTTATAAAAGGTGTAATAAAACGTACTATTTTTATAGTATGAGTGGTAGGTGAGTGGGATAAACTGAATGATGGGACTGTGGATGTGGATAGGATATAGAAGTTCAGAAAGTTGAATGGTTATAGGGAATGTTCAAGAGATGGGTCCCCACGAGTGTAAAGCTCCCTCCTTAGGCAGTACAAATAGGTAATTACACACAAAATTAATCGGGGTCATGGGTTCGAGCCTCATGCCGTTATATCGAGACAGAGCAAGACGAATATAAAAGACATTTTGTGTAACACAAAAGTAGTAATGATAAATGATTATATTTCTCTCAGGATCAAAAATAACCCGGATTTAGTAACACCAAGTTCACCCCCGCAGAAATCCATTACAACCAGCTGTACACAAACTTCCTCCATTCATCATGTTGTAGACTTTTGATGTTAAGGATACGACTTATGGGAAACACTTATTCGCTTGTAGTTTGTACTTACATGTCTCGTATTAGAGAGACATGCCTCGTTCTGGAGATACGTGTCTCGTGGTGAAGAGACATATCTCTTAGCTTATCATCGTAACATCTGATGTGTCTTGGAGACCCAACACAGCACAAATAGCTAAGTTTTCATCTAGGAGTTGGAATCCAATTTTCTAACTGTTGCTCCGACCATGGGAACGATTGACCTGTCCTTGTATGGCGTACTGCCCTATCTTCTAGGGAGGTCACAAACCAGTGCTTTACGTGAATACTGTTTGCCTGGTGACTACTCACGGGTAGGCCGTCGTGATGTTTGTTTCTTTCCCTATACCGCTAAGCTTTGGAACTCCACTACCTGTACAGGCTTCCCAATTGTTCAGAAATTCTTAGATTATATTTCCTACCTTTCAACTCCGTACTGTTACTACATTCACTACCTCTTACTTTTCTATTTCTTCAGCTAAATTCTGTTTTATTCTTTTTTTTTTTTCAATAACTGAAGCTTTATGTAAAGAAAAAAAGGGAAAAGAGAACACGTTGTAGAAAAGATTGATACAAGGCGTCAGAGATGAAGTTATATATATATATATATATATATATATATATATATATATATATATATATATATATATATATATA
>JAYMFT010303292.1:0-10214 GCA_038088735.1 Panulirus argus | reverse complement strand
TCTCTAACCAGCTAGAGCTGGCTTGTATTTGTAAATTTCAAGTCGAGGTCTGGCTAGTGTCTCCTGGGCACCCGTGGATCAGTATTACCACCACACTCTACCACACTTTACCACACTCTAACCTTTATTCTCCATGACTGAATTATTAATATTATTATTATAATTTTCTTTTTAACTAGGTGATTAGGAGGGATAAGGAAGGGACTGGACAAGGAAGGAAGGAGGGTAAAGTTGAGAAGAGGAAGACGGTAGTAGAGTGTACAGACGTGTGACGCAGGTTTGCTAGTGAGTGGATCCTTAGATATTCTGACGCATTATCTAGAAACGCCTGCGCATTGTGTGTATAATGACCAATCTGTAATTACGCTCATGGGACCCAGTTTCTTTGACATTCTCTGCTATCACACATCTCTTAGAACTTCTGTATACTGTCCATAATTACTATGATATCGTTCGGGTTATTCCATTCATCCACCGCTAATGCCGGAAAAGTCCTTCTTTATGGCCTCTCATTACTCTATCTTTGTACCTTTCAAAGGACTGTTCACTGTCTACATCAAGATGATCTATAACCTTCAAGGTTATGATCAGGACACGCCTTACTCTTTTTTTCTTACATAGTGTGCAAATTTGGGGCCTGCAACCTTTTCCCGTACCACACCTCCCTTAATTCTGGCATCAACTTTGTTGCTTTCCTCTAAACGTTTCTACAGACCTTTCGTGCTCATGTGCGGTGACCCAACTTAAGTAGCACATTTCAGTTTTTGCCTAATGTAGGGTGCGAGCAGCTTTCTGAATCTTTCTTTATCCAAACACTTGTATGCTCTTTAAGATTTTCCAACAGACAGTTTGACTCCTTTACTATCTGCCTCAGGTGAGGCTGTGATGACAGATTAGGGTCAATATCAACTCCCACGTCTTTCTCTGTGTCCCGTCCCATAGCCTTTACCAGACGCAATCTCTGTCGCTTATCACAGTCACCATTCACATTTACCTTACCACCATAACCACAACCACCAGCACTCACGACCACCAACCTCCCCCCCTCCCATCAGCGTCCACTTCAACCCCCACCATTACCAAGGCTGGAACAGTTCGTTCTCTGATGCAGCTTCAAAACAAACACAGAGGTGAACTACGTCTTAACTTGCGTCTGATGAACTTAGCGAATTGTTAACGCAGGAAGAGAGTTTGAAACAACGGTTCGACTCTCAACATGGGACAAAAGTAAAGATACTGGGAAGGTTTTAGAGGGATGGATCGACATGTTGAGAGAGAGAGAGAGAGAGAGAGAGAGAGAGAGAGAGAGAGAGAGAGAGAGGAGAGAGAGAGAGAGGGGGGGGGGGCGGCTGGTCCAACATACTAATCATTAAAGGTGCTCAACTGGCCCTGCCATCCCCCTCCTCCTCCTGCACTAATTACCATCTGCAGATAACACTCAGCGTTACCTAATTAGCCAGACTCTCAGACGATAAGATTGATGAAGAAGAACCAGAGAAATACGCACAAAGACACACACACACACACACACACACACACACACACACACACACACATACATATCCTTAAGGGTCAAGTAAAAGGTCATCCCATGATGCTCAGGAGTCGTACTGTCTTGCCCAAGGTCGTATCATTATGTTAAAGGTCGCATCGTCTGCTCAAGGGTCGTGCTGTTATGTTTCTGTGGTCATGCACATGGATAGGAATGTTGTGCTTACGGATCACACTGTCGTGCTCAAGTGGCTTATTGACGAACCCTTCTCTCAATGAGAAGAATAACAATTCCTTAATAACTTGTTCAGCTTGTGAAGACGGCTTAAGCTTTTAGCACCGACTGTTGCAAGTTACCAAGCTGAGAGAGTGAGGAGTGGAGCATACGATCACCCATTATCGACTACAGTGGAGGAGATTATCCCATACAGAATCCCCTGCTGCTATCAAGGTAATTAGATCTTACGTAGAGTTCCCCCTCATCACAGAAATGTCAGAGGGTGAAACTACGCAGTTCCTCATTATTATGTTATTATAGTGTTGTACACATCTTCCTCAGTGGTATATAAAGGCGAACCTAGTCTGTGAAGTATTTACCCAGTGATATATAAGGGAGCATAATACCCTTTACATAGCCCTCATTATACAAAGGAGGGTGGAAAGCCGAAGATGACATGCAGGAATGTGTAGAGTTCTGTCTTGGTATTCACGAAGATGGAGAGTCCCCTGTCAATATGAGGGAAAGCTGAGTTTTATTCTAATATTCACGGATTTGGAGAGTCATCCTTTTATTAAAAAAAAAGGAGGCGTAGAGTCCCTTCCTAACATACAGGAGATTGGAGAGTCGCCTGCTATTATACAGGTGGGGAACTGCTGCGTGGAGAGCTTCTGGCATCACACACAGCAGAGTAAACATTTCTGTGAATGGTGAGTTCCGGAGTTCGTAGGTCGAGTTACAGTCAATGTACTCTTCTATATCTTCTAATAGTGATTCAGTCTCTTGAGCCTAATCAATTCTTGTATTTGTATATATACTTACATTTGTATATCCCTTTCCACAGAGCTTTTTGCTCTGCTATCATGAAAAGATCTCATGAGTATACATAAGACAACTACAATAGACGCTACTTTTCTCTCTTCTTCGTCTCTCTTACCTATTCTTTGCACGCGGTTGACTATGAGGCTTCGTTAGAGGATCGTTCGTGACATCTAATCCGAAATGACGAAGTGGAAGCCTAACAAAATAGCCTTTTAGGATTTAATCTCCAGGCTGTCCGATTAAAGTTGGAGGTAAAAGACATTCTCAGTGTTCTGTGGAGGGTTTTCTGAAGAGAAGAATCCTTATTTTCTCTCTCAAGTGAATATTTGGATGAAATACAAACATCTGAATGATATTTTTTTGTGAATAAAGATACTGGACTCCTCGTCAGACATACACTTAAAAATGAACATTATTACAAAAAAATAACGAAGAGACAAACACAACCAGTAGATGAGGATCGTTTGACACGACTGTTACCCCTGCTTGATACTGTCACTAATATTAGCTCTCCATTCTAATCTCAAGCATACTCTCACACTCCTGCTATCTCTCGAACACACTCTTATACGTCCACTGTGTCTCCCTGACGGTCTCTCGCTATCACTTATCATAGTGCTCTTGTAAACGTTTTCACTATCTCTCCATCATAGTCTTGCAGTTCCTATATTTCTTCATGATAGTCCCTTGTTATTAATATCTCTCCAAAAGGTTCTCATGCAGTCAGTTTCTCTCTGTGATATATGCCACTCTCACAGATATCCTCTGTCATCTGAGAAACATCAAGATATATAACCCTTCTGAAAAACAAATAAAATAGAAAGGCTTGAAAGTTTTTAAAGTACTGCGCTTCTGTTTGCCAAGCACTTTGTTTTGGGGAGTGGAACTTTTCCCTTTTTTCTCTAGCAGACGTATCTTTGGATTTACCATTACTCACGTTTTCCCCTGAATTCACAGATCTTTGAACTTTCTCAAGAAATTTTCATAATACTTGTGTTTCTTTATACTACACGTTCCAATACATCTAGGTTACAAATTCTTTGCAAAAGCTAAGTTCGTCTTCATAATGAACGCCAAACTTATTGAAGCGTTCCCGGAAGTTCCTCTTGCTATCTAGGGTCTGATTCTCCAGGACTCCCTCCTGCTTACTGCTTTAAGAACGTTCACACCAGATCATCTGTGACTCATTCTGTCATCCTGAATCTACCTGAGACCAGTGCTTATATTCACGCTTCGTATACATCAGCAATACGTTGTTCAATCCTAACATCTTTTTTCAGTCATTTTTCCTTACTGTATCTGCATTATTTCCTACATAGTATGACATGTACCATATATTCAAGGCGACTCCTGCTGGAGTCCGCCTGTGCAGTACAAGGTGACTACAGTACGAGACGATTCCTGCTTACTCTAGCTCAGCGTAATCTGTGCTTGGTTCTAGAGGACAGAGACGACGGGTTAATAACTCACTTAGAGAGCATCATCTACGGTGACGAGAGAAACACTTCCTGCCACACAGTCACTGTCTCCAGTCCTGTAACGTTCCTCAAATACCTTTATAGTCCACAACTCCCTTTTGTAATGCATTACCGCTCCTGTAATGTCTTGCCATTCCTTTAATGTCTCTACAAGACATCAGTACTCCCATGATGCAACATTACTGCTCGTATAATGCAGCAAAATTTTTTATGCAACACATTTACGTTTGGCAGCATAACTCACTCTTCCTATGCATGACAATATCACTCACTTGTCGTACAACTGGTAGTTTTACCCACTTCCCTTTTACCTGGTAGTATTATTCACTTGTCATAAGCCTGGTAGTACAGCCTGCCACGCTGTGGACCCGTTCGTGTGTAGCTGTTCGAGGTTTACGTTTTATATGGTAGCGCGCGATCAATTTAGCTTGGGGGGCGGGGGCGGCGTGTGCCCCCCAGGGGAGTCTCCCAGAGTTGGGGCCGTGACCTAGCAGAGCGTATCCCTTCCTCTCTCCCCAGAAGAGTGTCCCAGGGACACTAGGGCCGTGACCTGGCAGGGGCGTGTGCCTCCCAGCGGCAGATGCAGCTTATCTCCGCCTCATCTGCCACCCGCCCACCCTTCCTGCATCATCCAGCCACCCATGACGTGCCTCCTCTGACTCGACCATCATACGACCATTCTTACGACCCAGACGACGACTCTCTAGGTCTGTTAACGTCAATTCCGAAGAATATTAAGGGCTGGCAGTGTGGTGAGAGTTGGGGTACATGTGTAAGTAGGTTAGTTGTGACGTAAAGAAACGAATACTTATCAGATGTTCGGATCCTGTGTTGTCTGGGGCGGTGATGGAAGCAGAGCCTTAATGTATGTTTAATGTGGAGGGTGTGGCACTCCGGGGAGAGAGGAGAGAGAGAGAGAGAGAGAGAGAGAGAGAGAGAGAGAGAGAGAGAGAGAGAGAGACCTCACAAAATTACATAGATACAGTATGACGCACACGCACACACACACGCTGCCTCCCCGAGTGCCGGAAGGCGTGCCTGCCTTACATTGTCTCCGCATCAAGGATCAGTTGAGCCGAACCATTGCTATCTCCCACATGACTTGGCCAGAAATTCCCCTTGGCGTTGACTAGGCCCTGGGAACTTATTTCCTAGCATTTCCTTTATCATCATGCCAGGAATTTATGAAGATCCCTAAATGGGAGAAGGTTGATATCTGTTCTAAATTTACGTATCATTACTTCAAAAGCCTCAGAAGTTAAAGAAAACACATAAACTAGAGTTGCTCTACAGGGTATACTTCAGTCAACCTTCAGCAAAACTACGTAAACCATGGTATGTCCGGAGAGTCTGGGTATACCTCAGTAAATCTGAAGCCAACTCTAGTAATCTGTAAGATATTAATAAGAAAATTTATCTATATACATTTCTCGGTATATCTAAGCCAAATGCAGAGTAAGCCTGGGGTAAAGCAGGCAACATGAAGTAAACTAAAGGTGAAGCAAAAATCAGTCAGATAGATTAAGGAAAATGTATGGGAATGCTTAAAGCAAACCAGATTAGAAAGCGTAAGAAAATAGGTAAACAAGATGTAATCTCTGGATGAAGGTAGACAGAATTCTACAATATGGAAGTATTTTCCTAAAGAATAAAGTAAAGTAAAAGGAAACTATAAAGTCAGTTCCAAGTAAAATTAAAGTGAACAGAAAGTATACAAATCTCCTGTAGGTAAACATATGAAAATTCCACGTAAACTAGAAGTAATGTCAATGCCAGAAACTCGTCAGAACCCAAGTAAACCTGCCATGAATGATGGTCAGACCTACCATAACCAGTGAAGGTAAACCCATGGTATACCAGCGGACATGGAGGACGAAGGGATCAATGTGAGGAATTATGAATGAGGATATTGAGTGTGAGGTGAGTGTGTATACTTTATGAGGCCCGCACAACCTACCACTCCTCCTCTCACAGGTCACTGCCTCACTCTAATGCTGTCCAGTTTGGCTGACCCCCGCTCACTGGCGTCTCTCTCTCTCTCTCTCTCTCTCTCTCTCTCTCTCTCTCTCTCTCCTGTTTTCACTCATCTCTCTTTTTCTTTTTTCTCTATTTTTCTCACTCATATTCCCGCATCTCATCTTGCCTATTTAAAACTCGACTTCACTTAAGCTTACATATCACTTCCCATCCTTTCATCAATCTTCTCACCGAAGCTTTCCTCTTTTCTCTTCAGCTTATCCTATTTCACTGTAAATGCAAGTGTGTGTGTGTGTGTGTGTGTGTGCCTGCTGATAGCAGGCTGAATGTCACAGTCACATGTAGACAGTCAGGCACATACAGCGATATGCAGACACGGGCGGGCAGCATGGCGTAGTGAAATAATAAAAAAAAGATATTGCCATTAATCTCCAGGAATCTTTGTAATGGTGTTATATTGTCAGACAATTACTGGGGAGCTTTGTAGAGACCTGGGGAGGGGTGCTGGGGGCTTTATAGAGGTCTGGGGGAAGGGCGCCGGGGGATCTGTGGAGGCCTGGGGAGGGATCTGGGGAAAAGATGAAAAAAGAAGAATGAGACTTGACGGGGTTGGTGACAAGGGTACTGACTGGGGCGGGAGCTGGTGCCCCGTGTTTATTGCTTTGGCCGTCTCTCTTCTTTTCTCCCTCATTCTCCTATTTCGTTTCGCTTTCTCTTTCATCATTCATTTTCAATTGTTTTTTCCTCTATATAGCCTTAAATTTCCGTCCATTTATTGAGACCCCCCCCTCTCTCTCTCTCTCTCTCTCTCTTTCTCTCTCTCTCTCTGGTAGGTAGTAGGTGGTAGGTAGCAGGCAACCACCAAGTACTACTCTCTGTCTGCCTGTCTGTCTGTCTGTTTGTCTGCTCCTGCCTCATGGCAATATCTCATCGCAAGTAATCGTAGGTAGGCAGGCAGGTAGGAAACCTCTGCCTGTTTGTTTGTCCGTTGTTTGTGCGTTTGTTTGTTCCACATTTGATGGCTCCAGGCGCATCAGCGACCCCTTCTTCTACCATCAGGATGACTCAACTCGGCCTGCTGAAGCGCACCGAGAGCAGGAACGCATTCCTCCTCAAGCAGTTCTGAAATGTATAGATGAAAAGTTCCCAAAATCATTCTGGCATCCCTTTTCTGTCACCGTCTAACGCTAACAGTGAAATTCACAATGTTTGACGATCAAATACAGAATGATAGCTTTATATACGTACGTGTTGTTTAACCTTTAAACAAACTGGAAATATTTGCCTTTCAGAGAGAATACATAACGGACCTCGCACGCTGGTGCTTCTGTAATAGACTTTCCTTTTAATCAATTGTTCACAAACTTATTTTGTTGGTTATGTAGTCTGTCTTGCGTCTAGTGTGAACCATAGTGTGAGGGAAGTGGATAGCGTTAGGACTTCAGTGTGATACCAACTTAAATATAACAAACTCTGAAAATATTGTACTAAACAATACGACCAGCTCTTCCTCACAACTGACGATCCTCTTACAAAAGCAGAAACATGATACAGACGTTGTTTATGTGTTTGTTTAGGTAAAGGCTTTTTCTTTTTGTGACCGGAAAATTCGCTTTATTTCTAACCTTAATCTGCCTCATAAATCTACATTTTGAGATCCCATATCATTTATCTTTATATATAAAAGACATCAACAGAATAGATAGAGTACAGCGTCGAGCTACCGAGACGACTCCAGAATTGAGAAACAAATCATATGAGAAGCAAGTAACTGACTTAAATCTACTTTGCTTGGGAAAGAGATGATTAATAGGTGATCTAATACAGGTATTCTGAATCATCAAGGCTCAGATAGTATCTGTCTGAATCTTTCGTATTAATGGGCTCAAGATCGTGGGCCAACGTTTAGATACGAAAGAGGTTAAGTACTTTTTCTTCAGCAGAATTGTTTACCTATGAATGACTTACCAATCAGAGTGGTTGAAAAGCAGTATTGTAGATACGTCTAAGAATTGGCTTGATAATCATTTCGTTTCAAGTCCACGACTTAATATCATTTGCGCCTCCCTTGTCACATTAACCGTCTGCAGGCCTTCCTCTTCGAATCATCTGCATGATTTACGACTTTTACCACACTGGTCTGTGAGTTTCGGACGCCTTCCAGTACCACAAACAGCCTCGAATGGACCATGGGCTCTGCGTCTGTTGGAATTCCTTTGTACAACTCTTGTAGAATTATATGTTAGACAAATAAGTATCAATCCATGTATTTCTTTATGTCTGAGCTTCTTGAAAAACAATTAATATTATTATCATTATCACCCATGCTTTCTTGTACCCTAAAAGATCATCCTTGAAAATCTCTTTAAACAAGTGAGAGAGATTATCCAATACTCTTTGAAATAACTTTGAAGATGTGTTTAAGGTGAGTATAACCCCGGCTTCGCTGTTCCCAATCTTCGTTCCACGGAACGTATATGTCACCTGCCTTCCCTGTTTTATATTCCCGTCCTACGGAATAATTCTTCAGGGGCTGCGCTTTTTTTTTCGTTTTTGCCTTCCATACATGTGTGGCTCGTGTGGTAATATAGTCATTTTATGTACTCATTATGTGATGCGGGTCTTGTCGTCTGCAGGGACAGCACATATCGAAGGTGGCCCCCCACCTGGTCTGCTGGGGTGAGGGGCGGGCTGGTGCTGGGATGGAGAAAGTTGTTACTGAGATGGAAAATGTTGCTGTTGGGATGGAGAGGGTTGATACAAAAAAATGCAGAATGTTACGGATGGAAGACATTCCTTCGAGAAAAGACGAATCCCTTTCTTATTGACATAATGATGATCTTGGTAGAGCGAAGAAGGACAATGCAAAGAGGAGGAAGAAAAACATTGTATACTGAACTGCGTCATTAATTTTCTCTTTTAAGGACTCGTCTGTCCGAGCGTTGTGTCCTGTAAGAGCCTAAGTGACAGGGAAGTAACCAGGAACCAATCTGAACACATCAAAAAAAGCGGAAGCCTTCAGAGCAAATCCCAGATACAGTAATAGTTAGTGACAAAGAACTGGAGTTTAGGGGTAGCATACAGGAAGTGAATCGTGATATGACAAAGCTTACTAAAGATCCAGGAGGGTTGGAAAGCTTACTTTCTTTCTACTGTGACTGTTCAATCTTCACAACTTGATAATATTATTTCCGCGTCTACACTCTCCATTCATAGATATTGGATGCAGTCTATCTATCTGGGCATAAGAAAGTCACCCACCTAGACAAGAACCCACAAAGGTACCGACACTAACAGCTGGGTCAGTTCAAGGTATTTTCCCTCTTCAAAAATTTCCTTTCCTCCTCAGTTTTCCTCTTTATTCCTCCTGTAGGATCTCTGCATAGAAGCTCTTTCAAGAATATTAGTATTTGTATCCAGACCTGATTTAACAAGTATACTTCTTATGGCGTGTGATTTACTGTCAAGTTTAGTAACTAGTTAGTTGTCAATAACGGTAACCCAAGTACTTCATATAACGAGGTTATGAATCTTTTGTAAATTACTATCTTCTAATTTACTTATGTATCTTAAGATTTTGCTTAACCTGACTCACCTTTTTATAAGCTCATCAGGTATGCTCAGTCTACGGCAGGTGTTGGCCACCTTTCGAAGTACACTTCTCTCATTTGTGGGTAATTATTAATTCCTGTATCCTGCGCTGTAACCTGAGCATCGGAGGTACGAATACAGCTGGAGTTTCTGTGTCTCAAGTATCCTATGGTTACCAGACAGTGTCTAATGCACTCCTATGTATCCTTTGGCTTACGCATCTTACCATCCGTATCCCTGTATCTGTCTTAATCAGTGACACTTGTCATTGTATCCGAATCTTCTGAAGCTTGTATACGAGTATTTCACATGAATGTTGTCTGCTGCAAGATGTCTATCATGGCTGCAGTCTGCTGTAGGATGTCTGTCAAGGCTGATGTATGTGACGGAGGAGACTCGTATCTTGAATTGGGTGAAGTCGTACCATTCTTTCTGTGACGCCATGGGTGCAAGGGTCCAGTTGTTGGGTTGTATCTGGCCGGCCATGGAACTGGTGCTGTTGGCCAGACCTCTGTGGGGCACATGATCTATCGCAGGTCTTAAGGGACTGAAATTAGATCTACTAAGATCATAAGATCTTCTCTGTGGTCTATATGGGTTCACGAAGCATATCAAGCCTTGACCTCAAAGGACAGACC
>JAYMFT010303281.1:0-10214 GCA_038088735.1 Panulirus argus | reverse complement strand
TCTCCCCTGTCCACAGCGATGATATATATATATATATATATATATATATATATATATATATATATATATATATATATATCAAAGATATAATAGAAAGTAAAAGAGCTTCAAGTCCATTAAGACATACCTCAATTTTCCTAAGTCCAAAACGTAGTTTAATCCTGACTAATTCATAATTTGATAGCATTACATAACACGCAAAAATACTGGCCAAATTTAGCATCCAACACTTTACTAAAATGTTCATAATCCTGTTTTCCTTATGACTGGAGCAGTTAACACCACGTATTTGGTTAAAAAACAGTTCTCGCGCATCACAGGATGTTACGTGCACCTCTAGTCGTGCTCAAGGGTCGTACCGCCGTCGTGATCAAGGGTCGCACCGTCGTTATGCTCAAGGGTCGTACCTCGTGCTCAAGGGTCGTACCTCGTGCTCAAGGGTAGCACCGTCGTCGTGCTCAAGGGTCGCACCGTCGTCGTGCTCAAGGGTCGTAAAGTCGTCTTGCCTGAGGGTCGTACCGTCGTGCTCAAGGGTCGTACAGTCATGCTCATGGAAATACAATAATACCGGAAATTTGAGCCTCAAGTTACGACCGAATAAGGAGGACTTTTGAATCTTTCAGCTCGCAAAACTCAGTAATACTTTAGTTCTACTGTAATAGCCTAGTACACCTGATACATTAGTCTAAGCTACCTAATACATTAACCTAAACCATATAATACATTAGTCTAGTACATTTGATACACTGCATGTAATACAATTGGTTTCAAAAGTAGTTAAAAACTAAGTTTTAGAAAGTAATTATGGATTATATTTCAGAAAAAATTAAGAGCTAAATCTTAGAAGTAATTATGTTTCAGGGTTAAGTGAGAGCTAAAATCAGATTTATACTGAGGGCTAAGTTCGGAGGCAGTTAAGAACTAAGTTTCAAAAGTAATTCAGAGTAAAGTTTCAAAAGGAATTCGGACCTTGGTTTCAGAGGTAAAGAGCTAAGTTTCAAAGGTCATTTAATCCGCTTCAGAAATTATTAAGATCTAAGTTTGAGCAATACTTAATGACCAAGTTTCAGAGGCGTCTAAGGTCTATGTTTCAGAACAGGCAGTAGATAAGTTTCAGAGGTAATAAAAAGCTAAGTTTCAAAGATGATTAAGAATTAAGCTTCAAAGGTCACCAAGTAGAAAGCTTTAAAAATAATCGGGAGCTATGTTGAGAAGTAATCATAAGCTATGTCTCAAAAGTGATTACGAACTAAATTGTAGAAATGAATATAATCAAAACTACATTTCAGATGTAATTACTAACTAATCAAAAGTACACTTCAGAAGTAATTACTAGATAACCAAAAGTACATTTCAAAAGTAATTACAAGCTAATCAAAAGTAGATTTCAGAAGTAATCACTAGCTAATCAAAACACATTTCAGAAGTAATTACTATCAAATCAAAAGTACATTTCAGAAGTAATTACTAGCCAAACAAAAGTGCATTTCAGACGTAATTACTAGCTAATCAAAAGTACACTTCAGAAGTAATTACTAGCTAATCAAAAGCAGATTTCAGAAGTAATTACTAGCTAATCAAAAGTACATTTCAGAAGTAATTACTAACTAATCAGAAGCACACTTCAGAAGTAATTACTAGCTAATCAAAAGTGCATTTCAAGTAATTACTAGCTAATCAAAAGTACATTTCAGAAGTAGTTACTAGTTAATTTTCAGGTTTTAGATTGAGTCAGTACATACGGGTCCCTACTTATTCACGATGGAACTTCAGAAACATGTACTTCTGGAGTACAAATTAGGCAAATAAGCCACAACGTTGTAGACAATGACAGAGTACATAAGTGTCGTGAAAAGAGGTCACGTGCCTGCTTTACCAAGAATGCCTGCCGTCGTTTGCAGGTTGTTAGGTGGTCAATAATCGCCTCTTTAGTTGAGGTCGTGGACTCCACCGGGGCGTGGGGTCCTTCTGTTTGTCCCGTCATCACTATAATTCACTGATTGATGACCTCGGTAATTTTGCCCCGAGTTGCTACCATTGGTTTTAGAGTCACCGAAGGTGAAAAAAGTGTCAGGAATTGCAGTTCAAGTTCACAGGTCAATGTTAACGCTTCTCTCTCTCTCTCTCTCTCTCTCTCTCTCTCTCTCTCTCTCTCTCTCTCTCTCTCTCTCTCTCTTTCTCTCTCTCTCTCTCCGACGGAAGGCAATATGTATCTTCAGGTGGCGAAGCCTCTCGACTTGCTGACCGTAACAAGTGGGGTGCCACGGGGATCGATCCATGGCCTTATACTTTTTAACAAACTAGGTAAACGTGCTAGAGATGGGCTGCAGTTCTGAAACGCGTAAAGATCGGCGGGAGTTACGAGAATAAAGAGGACTGAGCAGTGAATATCCAAGAACGCGAAATGATATAAAGAGTTCTTGACAAACTGGCAGAGTGCTGAGAAACATTCGAGAAATGAAAAATTTTTAGGTCACTTGTTGACGCGGATAATGAGCATAATCATAAAATGCTCAGGACTCCGCCGTCCGCAGGAAATGAATAGCAAGGCAAACCGAATCCTCGGGTTTATATTTACGAACATCAGCCACTAAAAATACAGTAGTGATATTTGACTCATTGGCCACATTTTGAATCTGCTTCTCAGTTACGATTTCCAGATTACGAAGATAAGCGACAGAAACAACTCCAGCTTCTAAATAACCCGTTGTATGAAGAAGAGCGAGAGATGCGTTTACAAAATTTCTGACAAATGAACAAGTCATCATGAAGGCCTTTTTGAAATACAAGAAAATGCAGTTACAAGAACAAATGGTATGAAACTTAAAGTAAATGGCTACAAAACTTCCTGGAGAGGAGATTCTTTCCGAATAGAGCTGCCGAATACTGGAACAAGTTCCAATCAGACTTTGTTCATGCAACGGCAGTTGATACTTCCAAAAGCCGCTTGGAATAATAATCAATTCATCACTTTGGGTGTTTTCTAGATGAAAACCGTGATATATGTATATATCCTCACAAGTTTTCTTTCATTTTTATGTCATGAAGACTGCGTACGTAAGTCGACTCGTAACCAAAGAATAGTTGAATATAAGAGTATGCATATCGGACGATAAATACTCGCTTCATTTGTTCCTGTAAAATTCCATGCATGTAATACTTCAACAGCTAACCTGACCCAACATCTGGGTAGAAACGATCGAGGGATATCAACAATAGGTGGCCAGTGGGTTCCCCTGAATAGTGGACCATAAACATTCGCTTAATTTGTTCCTGTAAAAATTCCACGCATGTTTTTCTTCAACATCGCATGACGTTTCTCTCACTATTTCTTTTTTCTCATTCCCGCAAGCTATTGTGACAGTGAGTGAACGGTGGGGACAGAGAGTTCTTTAGTTCTAACCTTACCTCGTTTACCGAGAATAGAAATGCAGTTTGAAATTAAGTCGAGGGATAACCACGTCATTTATCGATCGGCCGCGAAGGGAGGGTGAACACCTGGGTTGAGTGTGGGCCGTGTGTGTGGGTGTGTATTTTGAGTGTAGACCATAACAGAAACACTGGTTGCTTACGTCCATCATCGCTCCATTCAACGTCTTAACATTAATGTTGAATTATTTAACATTTTTACTCATACCCTTCTTTACGTCCTTATGCCTATCATCATCAATCATTTATTGCAGTTCTCTCTCTCTCTCTCTCTCTCTCTCTCTCTCTCTCTCTCTCTCTGAGGTGTGAGTAGGATCCTCTCTCATCTCCTCAAAAATCCCTCTTTATAAACACTGTAAACTAGATTCCCAAGTGGGGTGGACGTTAACATAGTTAAGCTTAACGCATCTAAGACCCTAATACAGTGCGAATGGTTGTTCGATCCTAAACATCCTTATCTCTCTATCTACAGTTACTCAGATCCTATACGCAAGACTAAAGGTAATTGCATACTGTGGATTACATATATATATTTCTGGTGAACAGATGCCCTTTGGTGGCTTGTGATATATTCCGTTTTCTACACACTGTTTTTCGGAGAGGATGACCTTTGATATGGGTGACTCGTCTAAATATAAAGAAGTCTGGGAGGAAAGATGTTAGACTTATAGTATGGGATTTCGTGTTATGACTGTCAGCTATCTAACCTGACCTTTACGGGTCAGGTGAAAGGCCTAGGACCCAGGCCATCATATCCAAGGGTCGCACAGTCGTGCACAAGGGTCGTACCGCAGTGCTCAAGGGTATTAACGTCGTGCTCAAGGGTCATACGGTCGTGCTCAAGGGTCTTACTGTCGTGCTCAAGGGTCGTAGAGTCGTGCTTTAGGGTCCTAGAGTCGTGCTCAAGGGTCATACCGTCGTGTACGCAAGGTTCTATAAATCTTCCTCTATATACCAGTTAGCTTCGAGCAGCAGTCAAGACCAGTGATTCCCAACCGACGGCACACGCACCGCTGGTGTAACACGAGGATGCTACGTGGTGGTACACGTACCGCAAGTGATACTCTAGAGTCCTCCAGACGGTACATGTTGTTAGTCTTACAAGTTACAGTTGTTAAAAGAAAGGTAAATGAACACTTCTTAAGTTAAAGGGATGTTGGACAAATATACTTAGAACATATTAATGTAGGTTAAGTAGTGTCATAAACTTAAAACTTATATAAACTCGACATATTCTGAGATTTCATACTTATGCTGTAGATATACGGAGTTAGTACACAAGATGAAAAAAGAAATAGATAATTGTAATGTAAACATCATTGCTCAAATATCGGTATCCGGGATATTGAATTTTGACACACTTCGCTGTGAGACAAGTGTATCGTACATTCTTTGTGTAGCATTGGTTAAGTGTATATAAAAGGATCTTTAGCTCTGTTGTATATACGGGAAATTGGTTTGTCTGAACTGACAAAGAAAACGTTATCCTTCCGATGGCTTCCCACTCCAAGAGTCCGTTGCATTAGCTCTCAGTCGACTGAGTGAAGAATGTGGTTTTGATTTCCAGTGGAATGCTTTTAGAATCCCAAGACATTGACTAAAAACTTATTTCAAACGGCTGAAATGTAAGTTTATAACCCGACGACCAATGATATTTCAGGGTCCATGTTTGAGAAGGTTGTTTTTGGCGGTAATCGCGAGTGAGTGTGAATGACCCTTATGTTATCGAAAGAGTAGAAGTCGTATACTATTTGACAAGACTGTTAGTTGGGGAAAGATGTTGGAAAGGATGCTGTACCGCTTTGTGGGGTGAGGGAGTTTTATCTGTGGGAGATCGTCATTTGCCCTAAACGGGACATGGCATAAAAGAATGCTCTCCGGACATCCATCAACTGACTTGTTGGTTCCTTTAGCTTTTGTCTCTCTTTGGCTTTCAATGTTACGGGTTATTTTCCCTGTTGAACTTTTTGTCCTGGTGAAATTTTACCTTTTCATGAATTGTTAATCTCTTTGAGTTGAATTTTCTTCCTTTCTTTTTTCTTAGTGTTGTTTTGCATGGGCTGTGTTTTTTTGTGTGACTGTCTCGCAAGGGATTTATCGTAGCGGGAATTGTTCAAGTGTGGATACGCCTAAGTCTAATTTCATTCAGTTTCATTTAATTACATCACTTTTCCAGTTGGCATCAACTGTTACATCAAGTACGAAAAAAAAGGTAATAATAATGATAATCTTAAGAACACTCTCAAGCTGTCAGACACCTGTCCGTCAGGCAGCTGTCAAGCAGATGACAACCTGCATCAGCGAGACGTCAGACAGCTGTCAAGCAGATGTCAACCAGCATCATCGAGACATCATGCACATTTCACATGTCACTAAAAAACTTTATGTATTCATTTGAATGATATATATATATATTTTTTTTTTTTTTTTTTTTTTTTTTTTGTAAAATGGTGTTTGATAATATTACAAGAATTGTGTATTTAGCTTCAAGAAAAAATGTTATAGCTGAAATTTTAAATTTGCTTTTATAACCTTTAGAATTCCTTCCTTAGCAACCACCACCATCTCCAACAACCACCATCTCCAACAACCACCACCTCCAATAACGATCACCCCCCCAAAATTCCCACCTTCCCAATAACAAGCGCCTCATGCAGCAACCACTATCATATTTACAATTTCCAAAATCTACGCCAGTCGTCTTCTCTCTTTCGACTTTGGATTTGTTGCAACCAAGTTTGTTTTTTTGTTTGTTTTTTCGTCTTAGCGTTTGCGGAAACTTTCTCTCACAGAAAAGTCGATAAGTCGATAAATGCCGCCATAAAGCGGCGTAAGAAGAAAATGAATAATGTCGGCATAATACCGTTGACCCCATTGGTGTCGGTTATATCGGCAAAATAACCACTGCCTGACCTTCATTGTTTTAGATCTGAAACACAAAACTAACTTTTAAGGTGGAAAACTAACCATCTCTTCTGCCACAGGTCCTCTGCGGTAGGCCTGTCTATTGTCCTGATGACGCGAAAGCCATACCTTGTGTGTACGTTGTACTAGAAAAGGAATGAGAGAGAGAGAGAGAGAGAGAGGTCTTAATGATGTATATATCCTTATATTTAGGTCTTATTTACTATCAACAATTTCCAAAACATACGCCCGTCTTCTGTCTTTTGACTTAGAAATTCCTTTACCCTAGTTTGTTTTTTTTTGTTTTCGTCTTGCACTGTGGCACTGTCTGCAAATTTTATTTTGTGTAGTTGTTCTGTGAAAAGTCTGCATTCTGTAGTTTTCTGTACCATAGTCACGATTACGTTCCATAAGGTAGGGACTCTATCACTATTTTTTTGGAGGGAAAAAGACTCAAAAGACAATGTACTTTTCAGTTTTATGATGTCTGCCGTAACAGCCTCTTACAAGAACTTGGCGAAG
Organism: Panulirus argus; assembly: GCA_038088735.1. Taxonomy (NCBI): domain Eukaryota; kingdom Metazoa; phylum Arthropoda; class Malacostraca; order Decapoda; family Palinuridae; genus Panulirus; species Panulirus argus. The sequence goes on along the minus strand of JAYMFT010303281.1, from coordinate 3,359 downwards.
TACGTGAGGTTCACAAAGCTAAGGTTGACCAGCTCTGATAAACAGCTGGGGTGTCGAGCGAAGCCTAGGAAGCTGTTGTTCATCTCCATATGATCTACAGTGTCTTGTGAAGCTGTGATTTCGGTGTCAGAGGAGGTCCAGCACCCGCTACATCTATATCTACAATAATTCATTTCATAGCTTCGTTGTCACTGCTAGGATGAAGGCAGACGGGTGAATAGCGCAGGTCTATAGCGGCACCAGCCACTGGCGACAGCTCTCTGGTACTTCCCAGCAACAATTAGTGACACCTTCAGTAGATTCTCCCGCAGGGGATCCTCCGTCCCTCACAAGGTATCCTCTCATCCAACGTCCAAGTCGTCATCCTGCCGAAGGGGGTGAAGGATCTCTCTCTCTCTCTTCCCTTCCTCACACCGACCAGCTACTTAGGACTCCTGGCAGAGTGGGTGATGCATGGCCTCGCAGGACACGTCGTTGAAATAGTAGAGGCGACTTTCATCGAGGGCCAGGCAGTTCTCGTCCCTCCCGCCGTGAGGTTCGTGGGACCAGCCTGCAGAAGGCGACGAAGGAAGCGTGAGAGACAGAGAGAGACAGAGAGATGGAGAGGTAAACGTGTGACGTAAGTGTTTAGTGGTTCAGGGTGGATGTTTCGCTGGCTTATACCTCTGCTTCGAATGGATTTTCGACAACCTTTCTTAACTTACTCCATCAGCTGGCCAAGTTTATTGTTATATTCTAACTACAATTGAAACATTCAAGTAAATCTAGTCATATTATTATTTAAATTGATGTATGAAATATATATCTGACTTGCCAAGGTTGTCTTACTAATATATATGTCCAATCTAGATACCTATCTTCTTGTACTGAGATTAGATGAAGAAAATAAAGGAAAATTCTATGTTCACAACTTGGGTGTCTAAAAGCATGCTTTTAAAGAAATCATAAGATTTATGAGTTCTTAAAAGACAATAAACTGTAAGATTTGGAGAATGATCGCAGTGTTACTGAACTAACTAACCATCAGCCGCGGGTGTACCATTTATATAACAATCTTCAGACGCTGTCAGTTTCAGGTATGTCAAATTTTTCACGTAATTTTGTGTAGCAGTGCAAAGTAGTATTGCAATAAGTTACTACCCCTTATTTACTATTATCCTATTATAGCATTTTTCTTTTTCTTTTCATTATTCGATTAGGGTACTTATGCTAGCATGTATTTGTGTGTGTGTGCTTGTTTGCAATTGCCTATTTGTACTGGGGGATTGGGGGAGTTTTGCACTCGTGGGGCCCATCTCTTGTGTGTATGTAGGTTCCATGTTAAGAGATAAAGTATCATGCATCACACTTGTACTTAGAAATGCTGTTGACTTGAATCGTGTTGAGTTACTATCGATGTGTGAAATGAAATTCTGTCTCTTGATGCAGTAATAAGAAAAACATAGAATAACAGACCATAAGTTTATGAAATTCTCCTGGCTATACAAATGGGCAAGCTATACACTTATAGAGTATAGAATGATACATGATACAATGGTAGACTTCAAGCTTCCATACAAGAGAGTGGTATATAATAGGCATGATAGATACATAAAATGGTATGAGGATTTGGTTTATAACGGGGCGTCGATTTCTAAGTTTATGTCGTATGTTCATGAACCATACAGTAATCAATTACAAAACTGGATATTTTACAGACTGATGGGTAAACGTTATTAGTGAATTAGACATTACAGGTCATTAGGTTTTAAAAGTGACAAATAAAAGCCTGGCAAAAAAATTTCATTCCGAAATCACACGTCAGAAAACAAAACGTATGCAAATCATAGAATGACCAATTTGTAATTAGCAAATCATAGACTATGATATTATAGACTTAGATGTTACAGATCTAATCTTAACTGAAATACGCTGTAGATAATAAATTAACAACTGAGATATCTTAGAACTTAATTAAACCCTAATTCGATGGAGTTGGAGGAACGGGAAATTTGATTGATGAACATATAAATGAAATTTGATGGAAGAAATGAATGAAGGAATACAGAACGTATTGCAGAGAAGGGAAGGATGATACCCCTGAGTGAGCAAACAGCCGTAGCCACACCCACTTGTTTGCCTGTTGTGTACGTCCGTTGGGGGTCTCCAAATATATCCTTAATTCAGTTACGAAACAAAAAGAAAAATAAATACAATCATATTTTTAAGTAATTAGAACAGTATATCGAGACAGCCAGCATAAGTTATCGTTTATTTGTTTTTATCGACTCTGCCAAACTACCGGACAGTTGGTCAAACCACCACTGCCTGTGACCTTTTTTCAACCTGACCCCGCCCTCGACCCAGGGCGGTTGACCGCTTAACCGTCAGTCTGCCCTTGACCTCCAGTGAGGGAAGATTTAAGGCGAGCGTTGCGCTGTCTGTACAGCTAATACGTGATATGTATAAAAAAATAACGTGGTGAAATGGTCAGTGGTCAAGTGAAGCATTTATTGGTACTTTTTTTTTTCAAGTGTTTTGTTGAAAATAATTTTCTTAACAGTGATAATGTGAACTTGATTTATATTCAGGAAAAAAGGAATTCAAATAGTTTGAAAAGTAACGGAAATATTCAGTATTTCGGGTGATGTGAAAAGATTTGAAAGAACATTGATCAGTTTGTGTTTGTGGGAAGGAAAAATTATTATGAAGTGAGCATGAACAGAAAAAAATCAGTATAACAATTTTTAAAGAAAATTTTGATTATCTACATTGTATTGTGTTGGGTGACCAATATCCTAGAAATAGTGTAATTACATGGAAGATTTGTGGAAGTAATTAATTACCCTAGAGTCTGGTCACTTATGACTGAATGATGTAATGCTGCCTGTGGAGGGTAAGTACCATAATTGCTCATTTATCAGGTTTCACGGAAAGGCAGTTCTAACACTGTTAGGACCACATTTCTTGAACATTTTCTACTATCATCCCTCTCCATATCTAGAAATAGGAAATCAATACGGTAAGTAGACACACACGCACAAAATACTTGGTCGCGTGGCAAAACATACACGCAGACGCGTGCGCAGAAACAGAGACAGAGAGACAGAGACATGTGTACGGTAACAGACAAGCGCGGACCCATACGCGCATGAAAAGACCTGCACGTGGTATCATACACGTGCAGACACACACACGAACAGAAACTCCACAACATTATACGCACACCTACACTGATTCTTGAATGTGACGACCTATTCTTGCATGAGTGGAGGGAATTTTAGGCACATGAGGCCCTGTATATTCAACTTTTTATTGTCATACTTTATTTTTAATGATATTGCATTTACTGTTTTGTAACCTAACCATCCCAATTCGTT
>JAYMFT010303270.1:0-10214 GCA_038088735.1 Panulirus argus | reverse complement strand
CGTAGAGCAAGAGGGTCAAGTTTGGAAGTTAGCCTGGGACAGTTTATAAGTCGGATTGCTTTCGACTTAACTCTGTCAAGTAAGGAAACAGAGCTAGAGGTGTACACACCTCTACTTTCTAAGGTGTATTATCATTTGCCAGTCTGGTAGCCAGTTAATTCATGTGCGGAGAATGTGTGAAACTGCTTAAAGGAACACATACACAATGAAATTCAGGATTGGTACCAACACAGATAAATTTTCGGCACTGATTAGGCAAAGGTGCCAAAAAGAATAAAGAACCAAACCTCTACTCAAATGTTGTTGAGGGAGGTGGATATGGCCAGGAAATTTTCGGCACTGATTAGGCAAAGGTGTCGAAAAGAATAAAGAACCAAACCTCTACTCAAATGTTGTTGAGGGAGGTGGATATGGCCAGGCAGGGCCTCTAGATGTTGGGGGGGGGGGGTGCAGGGAGTACATCGTCCCCGAGCCCGGAGATCTAAAAGGGGGCCCAGGAATTTCGTGGGATCTTAGAAAATGCAGAAAATCAACAGAGCGCTCCTCCATTCCACCACCCCTCTCTCATCTTCCACACCCTTTTTGGCCTTACAGTTCATAGCATAAAAACGTAGTTGATAAAAACAGGATGACTAATGGAGAATGGAAGAGGGCCCGAAAGAAACTTTGTACCCCAATACAATTCCTCTCAGGGGCCCCGTGGCCAGGTGTTACTTATATTTCAAGTGGGCGCTTCACACTGCGATAAAGTAATACAAGACGGAAGGGGTGTTAAAATTGTCATCAAAATGTGTAACGTAATACATGAATAAGTTCCTCCATTTGCCAGTTATCATAGCTTTAATTGGCTTATGCTGACATAATCCATTGTTCTTTCATTCTTATGATCGCTTCATTCTACATGATATTCTTTTGTTGTACATGAATATTTTTCTCGGCTGCTTATTGCAATATTACTTCCTTCTCACGACTATTACAGTGGACAATCAACTGGTATCAGCATATTTCTTGATAATGGGTAAATCCTTAATGATAACCCTATATTGTTGGGTTACATAACCACAGGTGATACTGTGAGTATTCGTATCAAATTCTAACCCTCCCCAACAGAATACCCTATTTCGAACCTTACACGTCACTGCCAGCCGAATAAACTTGAAAACCCACATCCCTTTAGGTTCTTACGACGATTTGCAAACCACATAGTGTAAAACTACCTCCTCATGCTTTACACATAATGATTAAAAATGAGGTAGGGCCTCACGGGTGCAGAACTTCTACCTCGTACAGTAACTTATTTCATATTTTTGGGTGTCATGGTCCTCAATACTAGAGTGCCATCAAAACATAATCCACAGGCATACCACAAGTTAAACAGACATGCAAAGTTAAAAAAATACTGATACTTGGCAACTCACCTCCCAAGAACACTTCCACGCTTAACAGAATTATACTCGGTATTCATATAATACCGTATACCCAGGAAAATTCCACTTGGACAGCCACAAATGCAAGCTGAAGAACGTAGCTGGTAATCTGAAATATAGTTATCACTGTAGTCTTCAAATTGCGCTTGGGGAAAAAATCGAACAGGGTAATACAGGGACTTTAGTTTGTGCTGCTCTAGACACATATCATCCGCCTTGACTATGTGTGTGGTAATGCCGTCTCTTGGCTGTAAATAAACGATTTATGTGTAATATCTCTCATCTGGAAAACTAAAACAATAAAGAATTAACTGTACATGAGAACCCAACATTTTTTTTTATCGCTTGTAACGATCTCAAACCACAATCTCTGTGTTTAAAGAGTTAAAGTTTTTTTTTTATGGTCATATAATACTGTTTTGTGCAACACTCATTGCTATACTAAACTGTACAGAATTTCTGTATTTAATGTCTTGAAAATAAATGTAACTCTGCGTTTAGGATGACCTTGCATAATGGCAATTTGCAAGAATTTATTCAAAAAAATTTCAAGAGAATAGTTAGTCATTGTATAAAGAATATTATACATTATCTACTATTAGTTTCTAATCAGAATGACCAATGGTGACTATATTACTTGTATTAATACACTCTCCACATATAAATAACACGTGGAAAATACAACATCCCTATATAATAAAAAAAATACCTTATAATACACAATGTTCCATAGTCTATACCTGTAATTAATTCATAATATTTCCTTGATGCAATGCGTAACAAGTAATGTGATAAGGACAGAGAAGGATTATCAAGGTTGGCTGTGCATCGTGAGGACGTTCCTGTCAATAAGCGACCTCAGGACAGCAGTTTGTATTATATTGGGTCAGTCTGTGTTCTTTGACGGCACGACACAATGAGTAGCGATAAGGAATTAGCTGCTATCCGAAACAGGAGGATGCAGGAACTACAGGATATGCAGGTAAGTTCAGAATGGTAAAAACTGCATACTGTATTTTAGGTGATCGTGGCTGGGGTCCAACTCCCAGGGATTGAAGTGCAGGCAGCGCCCCATACGGCAGTCGCCCCGTAGGACAGAGTTTAGAGAGAACCAGTATTCGCTCTAACCATCAAACTTTCCTTCATTATCCAACGGTTCACCTTAAACTTAGGATGGATATTGGAAAGCTCTTTACACATTGCCCTATGGGGCGACTGTCCTGTTTGACATTTGTATCCTGGGTCGCTGGTAACACTTAAACCCCCTATCAGGCTACATATCATGTTGCAAAAAATTATATACCATTGGAGCATTACTGTTTTGAGGTGATAATATACAAAATAAGATTGCAAGAGCATGAGGATAATAGTTTTTTCCTTTGGGGTTATTTTGTTGACTAGGTACAGATGAATTAGACATGGCAAAATTTCATTTTTGATCAGCATTGGGGAGTACTTACTTAGGTTGTACATGATGTAATAGGTTGTTAATTACAGGAATACCTGCAGAGTGGGATTTGAAGCATGATATCATCAAACTGTGTTTACCTTTTAATGATTCTGAAAATTTTCCTTTGTAGCCCATAAAATTCATGTTTTTTATATAAAATTTATTAAACCCTACAAAGACATTGATATAACAATGAAAAAATCACTTGAAATGTGTATTTTGCCAACTACTTTAAGAAATAATGTGTAAATGTTTCATTATCATTTTATCTCTTATTAATTATATATTAAATGTACTTTCTATATTATATTAAATGTTCTTTAATTGTTCTTTAATTTTAATTTTTTTTAACAACAAAGCTATAAACGTTTGTAAAATTATCAACTGCAGTTTTTTCACTCAACTTGGTAACACTAACACCAGTTTTGCTAGTGCTAGGAGTCTATCTACCTCATCTTGACCAAATTTCACTGCTGGAAGTCATTTTACATAAAATCAACTCACACGATCTGAAGATGGATCATTGTTGTCATATAAATCTGTAGCATCTACCATCATTTCCAAAACTAGCTAAATGGTGCTCAGTTCCCCTCAGAGAAGACTTACAAAAAAATGTGGTCTCATTGGAATGGCTGGAGGAAAATTGGCTGTGGGGAGAAATTATTACACATTGCCACAATAGCCACCACCAAGGTTTGTTGCTTGGCATTGAAATTGAAACGGTAAACCTGATGCCTAAATGTCTGTCTGGAGGCATCACTCAGCTCGAACAAATATCCATCTGGAAACATTGAGGGGTTAAATAAGTTGATAACAATAACATATATTTGCGAAAGTGAGAGGTTAATTTATGTAAAATTAGGCAATAAACTTGTATCAACAGAAATTATAAAAACCTCACCTTGTAGCCACAATGATTGTAGATATAGAATGTCGCCAAAATGATTGTAGATATAGAACATAATATTCTTCTGCTGATTATCAAGTGTCTGTCTGTTTCTTTGCATTCTGCAGAATGTTAGTGGTGCATTTTCATGAGTGTTACTGGTGTATTTCAATTGTTATTGAAAAGGTAAATCTTGACTGCTAGTGAGGTTTTCATTAGCTTCTTCATTTTTTAATAAGTGTTTTCCTTTTACTTTAACCCCATATAATCTTGAGTGTACTATTATCACCAAACTTACAATAATTCATTAGAATATAATGCTCTGTATTGTGCTCCTCAGTTGTATCTGTAATCATAGCAAACTATATGAAACACTACATATGTAGCCATTTCCCAAAGCTAGTTTTGGTGGACGTAAACTGAACTTTTACTGATATTATTTTCCTGGAGAAATGCTGTTGGACTTATTTGGTAAAAACCTAGTTTAGCTGCAAGTTGGAATTAGTGTTTGATATCGAGTGATTTTTTTTGTGCAGTACTATTTTACTGTTTAGAAAATGCAGTAACTTTTGCAGAGTATGATTTTGAGCATTATATGTGGAGAATTGTCATTTTATGGACATGTATTATAGTTGATGGATTTTAACGTATCACTATTGGTTGATTCTGTACACGGCTTTTTTTTTTCCCCCCCCTCAAGGTGAAGTCCCCACAATGTGGGTATGGCTTTAAATTATAGGGAAATTCAGGTGCAAAACTATTCTCTATCAACTGTCCAGAGTGCAGGGAATCCATTGGTACCACTTTTGTCAGAATCATTAAATTAAAACGCATGCAGTAGGGATGCATAACAGCGAACAAAGTAATTTACTAGTGAATCATTTTTACACATGATGCCTTTTGCAAATTACAGGTCATGTGGATTGCTGATAATATACATCCACCTGGTAGTTTCTTCAGATTCTGTAAGCTTTATTCGAATTTAAATCTATTTACAAACCGAATGAAGTTTTACAGAATCTTGCTATCTGTCCTTTGGACCTGTTATTTCTGGGGACATTACATATAAGCAGAATGTAGAGTAAATTTCTTTTGGGATGATATTCAGTGTCCCTCCTGTGGTCATCACAATGTAACATACACCAAAAGACTGAGATAAATCATATAATTTACCTTATGGTCCCCTTATAAATACCACAGTTCAAAACTAGCATAAACACAACCTTATAACTCCGCAGGAAATCAAGTTACAAAGAATGTGTTGTTTGAGGTGTTGTCAAGTGTTATGTGTAACAAGGGGAGATTGTATGTTTGTGGACAGAATGCTGGGACAGTGAGGCAAAATGAAAAGACTAGCTACTTGGGTCAGAGGAGTGCAGCTTGACAACCATAGCAGTGCTGGCTTACTATGCATCTGTCACTAACCCTCCCAGTATCCTGGTGAATGGTATGGATATTATACCTCTGTGGTCAGTGGCTGCTTGCCAAGAACTACCTACTACTAGGGAAAACAAAATTGAAATCTTACATAGTGAATAGGTTGAATGTGAGAGTTGGGATACTTTGATAATTTGCAAGCAGAATATTTGATGGTTAAGTAAACACCCCCATATACTAGCCTCCCTATCTTTTGCTCTGCATAATAAAGCTAATGAGCCATGAAAAGAATCGTGATGCATATAGAGTAATTTTGATGTACCAAAAATGAGCTAGTGTACAGAAACAAGGAAGAAATATACAAAAATTTAAGTCACAATATATTCCTTTAGTTATAAAATGGACATGCTCAATTTTAGTGTTCATATTCCTATGGGTAAAAAATGAGTGCAATACAGGTGGATAATTTGCATGTATCTACATACTTACAGGTATCCACAACAAGATTTTGCCAGGGTGGCACAGCTAGTGCCCTGCACTCAGCACTTGACTTGTATGTTGAAGAATGAAATTTCTCTTGACCACCTTTCCTTGTCCCATGACTTGTCTTTCTTGTTGTATAATGGAATTTTTTTTCAGCAGCTACTCCTCTGGCATAGTTATCCACTGTAGGTTCATATGATGAAGGTATACTAGTGGAGATATAAATTTTGGATGAAACATGTTGTAGATCCCACAAGAAAATCAAAAAGGGCTAGGGATGTTTCTGTTGAGCATGTGATTGTGCATTGGAAACATTTTATGGACAGAGATGGTGTAATTGGAAATATTAGTCTTACTGCCTGAACCATCTTTTTGTGTAAAGTGAAAGCTAAAGAATTACAGCCGTGGAGTTCACCTTTAACGTACAGTGCATTGGTTGAGGACCTGCATGATTTATTTTAAGAGTCTGTGCACACCAGATATACCCCATGGAACTGGAAGTAAAGAAAAATATGATATTAAGATTTGATTTACATGACAAAACTAGTCAGGAATGAAAGTAATTTTATAGCTGTGTAATGTGAGGTAATCCTGATGATTCTGAAAGTGAATTGGAGTACAGGAATAAGAAATTAAAAATATAGGGAGAGGGCAACTTTTAAGGAAGCTTTGAGTTGCACTTCTATAAATTACAAAAACAGGAGGGATGCATATGTAACCAAGATGATCATTTTCATATCAGTTATTCAATTTTTGAGAAGTGTCACATATAATTATCTGTTTTCTAGGGTCAGCAGCAGAAACAAGAGGAGATGATGCAGCAGCAACAGCAAGCTGTTAATGGTCTTCTCAATCAGGTTTTAGACCAACAAGCCAGAGCTAGATGTATGTAAATCTTATTGTGTTGATTATTAGGTCAAGGTTTGTTTAAATTTTTATTTGAAGTTCAAGAATCATAATAGGTTGGCTTAGATCACACAAAATTGTCATTGAGTAAATTTTTTAGATTATTTCATATTTAAGGTTTTTCTTTTAGTCCTGATTCTTCCATGTGGGTATGTTTTCCATAATTACCCCTGGGCCAATTTTTGTGAGAGTTCTGGTGTTACCTGGGACCTTTGGAGTGAGAAGTTCTTTGATGAGACTGTACTCCCAGATACAGCCATGCCGCCATGCCAAAGGTGACTTTCGCTTGCAATGTAACCTTGAGCAGGCAGAGTACAGTCTGTTAACACAAAGTTATACTCTCAGATGCTTTTAAAGATATATTATCTATACCCAAAATCTTATAGTTCTGAAGGATGAAAAACCATTTCTCTGCTGTAGGCATCTACTTATTCTCCTAATCCCTTTCTCTTGCTTCCTTTTTGAAATTGGTTAATGAATGATAGGAATGGTTTGCTACTTAATGCCACCTCACCTGTGGGCTGTGACATCATAGGCTTGGACACATTATGGCTGTTAATCCCTGTGAATAAGTCTGTGCCACCTTTATCTTGTTTATAATGGTTGAAGGAGGTGAATGCAAGTGGATAAGGCTCATTTGAGGGGTAAAATAGCATTTTAACTCGCCAAACAAGTGCAATCTCAGATGGTTATACTGCTGTATGTATGAGAGAAATGGTTTTACATTTTTCATGTAATTTTTTTCTATACATAGGAAAGCTGTGGATCTCTCACCTATCTCATGTCTTTCCTAACAGCCACAACCTTTCTCTTATCAAAGGCAGAAGTTAAAAATGCTATATAGTAGAAGAGAAGTTCAAGAGGTGGGGACCAATACAGTACAAAAAGGTAATTTCATACATGCAAAGATATTGAAGAAGGCAAATGTCAAGCTTGAATTTAAGAAAAGTGATCTGGAAATCATACTGAATTGTTTACAGGTCAGTCTTGCCAACAGGCTTGGTTAGTAAGATACTGGAAAAGATAATCAGAAATCAAGTGAACTTTTACTTGCAAAGGAAAAACTACCTAAATGGAATGCAACACAGCTTCAGGAAAAGGTCATGGATAACTAGTCCAATAGACTTTTACGGCAGGGTGAGCTCTATCGTAGCTTAAAAAAGGGATGGGTAGACTGTGTTTTCTTGGATAGCCAGAAAGTCTTTGACACTGTAGCCCCATTGGAAGTTTATAAAGAAGCTTGACATACAGGCAGGAACAAGGGCCAGACTTCCTCACTGGACTGAAGGTTACCTTAATGGAAGGGTACAAAGTACACATGAAATAGGTGTGCCTTCAAAGTTGGCTGTGGCATGCTGCAGGGCTTAATATTGGGCTGATGCTGTTGGTGTGTGTAAATGAATTTGATGGATGGGACTCTTACCTAGGAAAGGTGATGATTACTCCAGCTTACAGGAAGACGTGGATAGACTCCAAAGTTGGTCAGGTAAATGAATGATGATATTCATTCCAAGCAAGTGCAAGCTAATGATAATGGAACAGAAAGAAAAAAGGCTCTGACGTGATAAGACTTAGCAAGAAATAAATTACAGGAATGTGTATGAAATATATCTAGAAGTCAACGTGTTGCACATGTCACCAGAGCTGCATATCTGCAGAACTGCGAATTGGATTGTTTCCTGGCAGTTACTGGAATCTCGTTGATCTATGTGGATAAAGATATATTTGGTAAATTATTCACAACATATTTTTGACCAAAACTGGATTATGCCTTGCAGGATGGTCAGTGCACAAAGATCTGATTGAGAGGGAGCAGAAAAGAGCAACTAAGATGGTACCTGAATTAAGAGGACTGAGGTACACTGAGAGGCTTGAGGGCTACCAAGCTGTCCATTATGAAGGTGAGAAGGAGGGGCAGACCTGATAACAGCCTTCATGTTTCTAAACTAGTGAGATGTAGTTCCAAAGTAACCAGAGGTCATAGTAAGAAGTTGGGTGGAAGGTAATTCAGGAGAATGTTAAGAAGTATCGGTAAAGTTTAAAGGTGGATGGTTGGAATAAACAAACCATGGAGATGGTAAATGCTGGCAATATATACCTATATAAAGGTTTAAGAGCCTACTTGTTATCATAGAAAGTTTAGGAGACAGGGCCATGCAGGTGTAAAACTCTCACCATTATTGTACAAATAGGTAATTACAGGAAGTGAAAGAAGGCCTCAATATGAATGTTAATTAAGCAGGAAATAAGCTGCGGGAATCTGTTTTAGAGAGACTTAAGAGTTGACGTTGTCCTTACCCTGTTGCTAGAGTTCCACCTAAGGAGAATAGTTAAGTAGATGAGCTAAATGGTAGTAAATATTACAGTTGCATTTAAATTCATAGGTAAGGAAATACTCAGTAAGCTCTTACTTCTTGAACAAGGCCAAAACTAGAATATACATCTCAAGTTTGGTCATTATACCTATAAAAACACAAAGTTCCAGAAAGAAGGCAACAAAAATGGTGCCAGAATTAAGAGAGCTGAGTTAAAGGGAAATGCTAGAAGCTTAAACCTTGCCCACCATAGAAGAGAAGAATGAGGAGTAACCTGATTACAACATTGAAGAATTTAAACCAGAATGATGATGTAGACAGTGAACAGTTCTTCAAAAGATGTAGGTTGAAGACAACCAGAGGACATAACAAAATTAAGAAGAGACTTGTTAAAAAAGATGTGAAAATACTTTTATAGTATAAGTGGTGGATGAATTGAAAGATATGGATAATGCAGACCTTACACACAGACTCTAGAAATTTTGTCAAGTAGAGAATGATCATGAGGTGGGGCCCCACAAGTTTAAGCCTCCATCCTCATATAGAACAAATGGATAATTACAAAGAGCTAACAGAGAAGGTTAAGGGATGGGGTAAAGCAACAAAGATGATACCAGAATTAAGAGAGCTAAGTTACAGGGAAAGGTTAGAGGCATTAAACTTGCCCATAATGAAAGAAAGAAGAGTGAGGGATAACCTAATGACAACTTTTCACGTTTTTCTACCGTAGTGAGGGTTCTAACCATAGGGAAAAACATATAGAGGACATAACATGAAATAAAGCAAGAACCTTGCTCAAAAGGATGTGAGGTACACACCACATCATAGATGGGATCTCTTTTCTCATAAGCATTAACTTTTGAATTCTGAATCCTGAAGTAATTATACAGTGAAAGAGCATTGGATGATGGGAATAGACTGAGTGAGGAAATTGTGAATGCAGACAGCGTGCTTCAGTTTAAAGAGTTGTATGATTGAGAAATTTCACGACATGGTGCTTCATGAGTTTAAAACTCTCAACCTGTACAGTACAGACAGGTAACACCACACTCATAAAGTCACAAAGTAGACTTTCTGTTTTGATTAAGTGACTGCTTTCACCATTATTGTATTATTTCAGGTCCTCAGCAGCTGTAGTTTAGTACTGAGATGATAACACAAAATTATCTCCCACCCTACCCATATACCTGATCGCTATGACCATTCTCTTAATATTCTAGATATGTTTTTCACTTCTAGTCCATCTCGCTGTAATCACACAATCTCGCCCCCACTCGGTTCATCTGATCATAATCTCATAAGTGTATCTATTCTAACTGCACCTCCTCCTCCAGCAGCCCTTTCTAAGCGTAAATACTGGCACCTGAACA
>JAYMFT010303259.1:0-10214 GCA_038088735.1 Panulirus argus | reverse complement strand
GGGGGGCTGGAAATCCTCCCCTCCTGTTTTCACTTTTCCAAAAGAAGGAACAGAGAAGGGGGTCAAGTGAGGATTTTCCCTCTAAGCCCCAGTCCTCTATTCTTTATGCTACCTTGCTAACGCGGGAAATGGCGAATGTGTATGAAAGAAAAATATATTTTCGTACTTGACCATTGTTTCTCATGGTAGTATATGTATGTCTGTATATCCTGTTTATGTATCTATGTTATTTGAATGTAGCATTCTTGATTAATTTGAATATCTTTTCAGTACAATCACGGTGAAGGTCCATGCATTCTCAGAGCCCTGCTCTTTTGATTATGGTGGATTGTGGATCATCGTAAAACTCATGGTGAACTATGCATTTGACCCCGAAATTAAGGTTTATCGACGCTCTCAGGCTTTACACATTCTACAGAGGTTGTACCAAAATCAAGCATTAGTGAGTCAGGTGTGTGAAGATAATGCATCCGAGACTGAAGAGGAGCTTGCAGAGAAAATTGTAAATGTGAGTGTAACCTAAAATTTTGTTGTTTCCCTATAATGACTATTTTTCTGAGAATATCAGAAATTTTATGAATACTCCAGCCAACATAATCAGATGATCTATAGTTTTTCACCCCTTGATTGGTGTCATATGTTTGCTAAATTATTCTGTATTCAGCAGACAGGATTGTTACAGTTGAAAATGTAAAGGTTTTAAGATACCCATGACAGGTTCCTCCAGTCAGTTGTGCTAGTGTGATAGGTTAGCAGACCAGCCTAACTTTCCCAATTCAATAAGTGAGCTGGAAGATCAGCACTTGTGGCAATCCAGTCAACTCATGATATCTTTATACATTTTAGACCTTCAAGGGTTATGAGCTATTCAAGGCAAATGTCTGAATGCTCATTGAAGAGGCATGCTTCAGGCTTAGATACTCTTAAAATTATGTGGCACAGGCCTACATCTAGTCAAATGGCTGTCCCTACTAATTGATGAGTGACTCACTGAGGTTTATAAAGTGTATTCATTGTTTTCAGTGGTTGTGCCACCTCAGCAGTCAACTTATACTTTTATAATGACTTATCTCCTGTGAACTTTTTTCTTCTCGTGGCCCTTGCTTTTAACCTTCTCAGGGAGACAGCTAACACTGGTATGAACATGTGGCCTCTTGAGGTCACATAATCCATTTTTGGTCATATGTTCACATAAGATTTAACTGCCTCTACTTTTATGATGTTTGAAGCTTATACCAATTACAGATGAAATCTGTTCTTCATGGGAGAGCAAGGTCACGTTTTGGTTGCATAGCAGTGCTATTTCCATCTTTTATGATGTGTTTAGAGACTCCTAGGAGTGACCAAGCACACTAAGACTGAGATTTTCTTAATCTTCAAAAAATAATTAGAAATGTTTTTGTTGTTCCAGGCTCCTTTAGGCCTTTATCAGTGTGATACATTTCTGTTTGGGTCAGGAAACTAGTTTGTACAACCATAGATGGCTGTGTGAGCCTATGATGTAAGGATATTGGCTTCTGCCTTTGGGTTTGTAAGGCATCCTTCATTATTCAAGATTATCTACAGGGGTCTTTGCCATCCAGTAAATACCATTGTTCAACAGTATTTTTGTTTAGAGCTGAGTGACCCTAATTTTGTGGCTTTGTAATGCCACTGTCAGAAGAGGGTGGTCCAGAATGAGGGTCAGTAGTTATTAAGGGTAGGTCCTTTAATAAGTTTTCAGTAGGTTTTTCTTTGTCTTTCCTCCTTCATGTGGGGTGCTCTTTGATGCTCATAAGCAGAACCTCAGAAACATTCATTTATTTTCTTGTCTCATGCTTCCCCTCTTTCCTTTAAAAAAAAAAAAAATCCAGTTAGTAGTCCCAAGACACAGACACAAGCACCTTGTCATTAGGCCCAAGACACAGACACTTGCAGCTGGTCAGTGAATGGGGAAAGATGATTTCTTTGTGTCACTTCACCTCCACACCATGATGTCATAGGCCTGGATGGATTGCTTTATGGTTGTTAATACTTCCAGTCTATTGCCCTTAATCAAGGCAAGTGTAATATGGTGCTTTTGGCCTTGATTAAGGCAGTGTGCATTCCCTCCAGAAGTTATACTCCCAATGCACTGCAGGCTCTTTTGGCTGGCCACAGATGGGAACCCAAACAAAGGATGAGTCAGTGGAGCTGCCTGGAGGCCTTAGTAACCTGCTGGTGACTATGGTGAGTGGTTACACATCTTTTTTTAGGGAAATGCTGCATTTGTAGTGCCCATTGCCATATCCATGCTACCCATTCTTATTATATATTTCAGTTATCTTTCCATCCTATCAAGACTATAAGGATGTAATTATTTTAATTTCTCATGGTATTCAGGTGTTCTATTCTTTAATTTTTCCTGCAAAGCACTTCAGGATTTTCTTTTAAGTTATTTATTTCAGCTTGTACAGTAAATGGCTAAGAATGTTTCATCCTATAAAACTTATATTTTTTCCCTCATTGCATTTTTTGTGTTTGGCATTTCGCTTTGTAATGTTTTTAGATAGATAGTTGGTAGTCAGTGCACTTCACATAAATGTGAATTTCAAAATTTTTTTGTTTTTGTGTGTTTAATCTAGCCATAGTAAGCTGTTTTCACTGAAGGGTATGAGGTGGATATTGCCCTTGTAACATCTGTTACTTTATCACTTTGTTATGGAACATTGCATTTCTAGTGTGAAGAAAGGTAATACCGATAGAATAAATGTGATTGATTTTGATCCTTTTGCTCTGCATTGTGCTTTATTTTTCTTTTTTTTTTTTGTGTGTGTATCTATATCTTTAGATATACTACTGGTGAGTGAAATATTTGAATATGGAAAAATCTTTACAAGAATAATTCTGATTAATGATGGAATTTGATGTTCAAAAGAAACTTGGGCTTGCACCACAGAATCATTCATGACCATAGATCGAAACTGTTGTCTTCAGATGATTGATAAAACATCCCCTCTGAAAGAGTATTTAAATCTACCTAAACCCAGCCTTTTCTGCTTGTATCTTTTTCAGTATTTTGCATTTGAATAGGTTACATTACTATATCTAAGAACTCTTTTCATACTTTTAACAGCTTAGCAGTGTTACAACCTTTGAGAACTCTCTCCACATCTGCCAGTTTCCTATTTACATTACTATTAAGAATCTTCTTCAAATGTGTAGTCTTACATTTTAACCTATGTTATTATCTTTAGCCCCTTAGTAGTTTACCCTCAGCTTTTTTCCAATATTGTATCCTGTATATCTTACAATATCTCTGGGGATAGGGGAGAAAGAATACTTCTCACGTACTCCCTGCTTGTTGTAAAAGGCGACTAAAAGGGGAGGGAGCAGGGGGCTGGAAATCCTCCCCTCCTGTTTTTACTTTTCCAAAAGAAGGAACAGAGAAGGGGGCCAAGTGAGGATTTTCCCTCTAAGGCTTAGTCCTCTGTTCTTAACCCTACCTCGCTAATGCGGGAAAAGGCGAATATGTATGAAAAAAAGAAAATATATATATATATATATATATATATATATACAGATCTAGTGTAATCTTACCTTTGTTTTCTCTAATGCTTCTGCCAAAATTTCTTGCCCATCATTGATTTCTCATTTTTATATTAGAAGAGTACACAGTTTTCCCTGGCTTTTAGGAATGGCCAGTAATGGTTTTATTATATTCCTTTTCTGAAAAGTCTTCGATAACCTTGACTAAAGCTTACATGCTGTTAAAAGTGAGTTACAAGAATTAGTAAGCTCATATTGTGCAACTAGTATGCTCTGCTTTGTTTCATTGATAGAATTAATTAGGATTTAGTCTGTGGTTCTTGTAGAAGGCAAAGAAACACTTAAATAAGAGTACTTTCCGGTTATCTTCTGAGCAAAAAGTAAATGGTTAATGTGGGAAGGAGAAATATGAGTATTTAACAAGTGCTGTAGATAGTAGGTTATGCATTTAATAATTTAAGCATTTCAAATGTAGAATCTCATGATGGAATTGTAGCATGCTGTGTTCACATCTTGTGGATCTAGGTTTCAGTCTTGTGTGATGGGTTTGTTAGGACTGGTACTTTGGGTTGAGAACTGGTGGGAGTTTCATCATTCAGTTTCCTTAGACAGGATAATTTCTTTTGTGGAAGAATGCCCCTTATTTTTAATAGGAAATAGTTTTCACTTGATTATATTCACTTACATCCAACACACTTGTAGATCATTTTTTTCATTGTGCTTGGTATATATATATATATATATATATATATATATATATATATATATATATATATATATATATATTTATGGTTTCATATACTTTTCTGTTCATTGTAGAATGTACAGATAGGGATTCCTACTTTCCTAAATGGTGCTTGAGATGATGGAACGTAGATATTAGTGTTGATGTTATCCATTGTCTCCAGCTTTTTGTTGCCACACATCAGTTATTTTTTCTATTTGTGGTTTAGTTGGATATTTTCAAATATAATTTTTTGTGCAAAATAAATATCCATTTGAATTGGTAAGTGCTGAAACAGATACTGATATAAACCATTGTAATTGTTTAATTGTTTAATAGAGGGAAGAAAAACTAAAAACCACTATCCCCTGATTTTCGGTGATTCAGCATGTGATACTTTGCACAAGAGACAATTAGGAAATAGGGTATGGGCTTGAAGTGTTATGTGTGAAGACTCTTACTTTATTGAAGTAATATTTTCGTGTAATAGAATAATATATATTCATATATCAGGATATTTTAAAAGTATTTTTGTACTCATCTTGTATTTTGTAATGATGTCTTGGCAAAATATTATTCGATTCAAATCCCACCATCTGGTAAAATACATTTCAGTTTGTTACCCACCTGCTGGCAGTCAGTTTATAGACAATAGAATGTGTGATACATACCACATTTTGTGTACTGTACCAGTACCTGCTTCACCATTATCTACAGCCTTCAAAGTTCGTTTAGCCATTTCATCGTGTCTATGAAGAATGTCAGACATACTCAGGGTAGTAGGACTTCAGCAACAATTTTGATGTGAAATTAGAGGTGTTGAAGAGGCTCATTTGTATAATAAAGTCCATGGGTCTTATTCACTTAATTGTGGCTACAACTAGAAAAAGTAGAGAGCAGTAAGATCTTGTTCTTTGTCTGGCACTTCTTGAAATGCTGAGATGGTGTGTAAGAGATGGAGCATGGTGTTGAAGAACATGGAAAACCTCCTTAGCATTTGGAATGATGACCAGGACCAGAGGAACATGCCCATGAGTGTACTGTTTATTGAGAGAGTAACGTCTTCAAATAGTGACTTAAGCAGTTCAAATACGGAAGGAGAAAACTTTTATTGGAAGTAAGAGGTGGTTTGAGAGTTTCAAAAAGTGTCATGCTTTCCACAACACTGATATGGCTGGGGAGGCTGTCAGTGAGACTGCACAGCAGTACTGAATTTTTAAAGGAGTTTTATACCTCAACAGGTGTTGAACCATTGACTGCTGATATCTCATATATGTGATGCTTTGCCTCTGGGATTTGGCTGCAAGTATCCCATGTGTGTCATTTCATTTTTTAAAAGGCTGGCTGCAGCAATAGGGGTGTTAATTTGTCAGAATCACTTACTGGCATATCAGAGGGTATTTCCATACGTTTGTCCATGTTTTTTTGCTTGGGTGGTGAGTAAGCACAGTGCTGAAGTGTACAGTATAACAACTTTACCATTAAAGGAAACCCATGTTATTTCATGGACTTACTAGATACGCTTGACTTGGACGGTTTATGGGAATGAATCAAGTGAACTTAGTTTTCATGAAGTAGAAGTCCCAAGCCATCTGCCTTGTGGGCAGTGATGGATGTTGCCAACTTACTTCAAAGCAATTTCTTCTTGATAGAAGTGATTCGGGTATGAATGTGCTTGTTCTTATGTCACTGAAAATTCTGAGGGGCTGGACTGATTCTCATAGTATTTTGATAGTGAACTGAAGGCCATGATAATGACTGAGGCAAATCAGTAGTATGGTTTTGCAAAGGAAACTCATCCAACATCCCCAAGCAGCAGGCTGTCCTGGTCCTTTGACACCACATGTGTATGATGACGGTGATGGTCCACAAAACGAAACACAAATTAAATGAATAGTAGACCACCAATGAGATGTATGAGGTGAAGTTTATTACGAAAATGATGCTCCAAGATTGTTTTTTTGTGATGTACCTCTGTGTGCGAGTATTGCATGTAAATTTATGTATATATGTTTTGATTACTGAAACATGAGTCATTTGCAATAGGAGAAATAGAATTGTTTAAAAAAGTTGCATATATGTACAGTGTAAGGAAACTATGCATATATGTATGAGTGTAAGGAAACCATAGTGTTGGTGTAGTAAAGCAAGTGCATTCATATTGTGTCAAATGTTGAGGGATGCATTGTACAGCTGACAGAGTTGGCCATGGCAATGGCCTTGACTCACCAGAAAAATATTCTTCTTTGAGCCTTATCACACACATGAGTACAGATCTACCATATTATCTTATATATTTTTGTCTTTTAGAAAAACTAGATTTCTTAATATATATAGTTCCCACAGTGGACTATACACAATATAAGAGGCCACAACATGCAATGGGTTAGTGTAGAAAAGGATGCCAGCCAGAGCATTCTTTAGCAAGGAAGAAAACGTTGCACCAGGGTTCAAGACAGTCAGAAATCACTTTGTGCATCAACTAGCAGAAGCCATGAGAAAAATTTAAAGATTGTTTCATTCAGATAATCCCAGGCATTGTCCGTAAGCTGGTATTCTAACTGGAAGGCTTGCTTCACTCAAAGCATTTTTCAGTGGTAAACTAGCTCTTTATATTCAGCTATAAAGTGCTACTGTGCCAGTGAAGATTTAGCCACTAAGACGTCATTGATACTTAACAAAATACAAGGTTCTCCTCAACACTTGACTGGGATGACACCAAATGTTAGGATGGTGTTCCTCTTTAAAACATCGCTTCTTTACTTCATCTTATTGATCAGGGCATGATTGCAACCTTAAAGTCATATTACTTGAGGAGGATATTCTAACTCCTTGAATGTAAAGATGAAGAGGGTAAGCCCTCAATCAGTGAGTGGTGGAAAAATTATAAATGCTTTAAACATTTATGTCGTGGCAGGAAGTCATGCAGAACAATTAATGGTGATTGGGGTAGGCTATGGCCTGAGTGAGTGTGCGATTTCTCAGGTTTTGGGAAGACAGAATCAGTACCCCATATCTAGCAAACTTTTATGACTTTTGCCAAAAATGTTTGTTTTCAAGAAGTTGAAAAGAAAATGTGGCCGAGTTGCTGGAGTTGCATTTTGGTGACTTGACCAGTGAGAAAACCATGCAGTTTAGGACAGAAAAACTTCAAGAGGAAAGAGCAAGAGCATCTTCTACTACAAGCTCTTTTGCAACCAATAGTTTAGCAGAAGAGCCCCACTTTAATGATATGAAATCTGACCATGAATGTGTCCTGCTGTTCTCTTTAGAGGTTATAGCTCCTTCACATCACTACAAGGAGAGTTATAGAGAAATTAAGAGGTTGTGCCACACAGTTTTTCGAAACACCCAGGAAAACTTCTCCATTTTCAATTGAAGCAACTGTCAAATCAGGTAATTCAGGAGATGATACATACCAATAATGCTCATTCAACCCCATTCTATTCGACCAACAACACCTTCATCACCATAGACAGTGTGATATATTGTTCTTATTCTAAATACTTACACGTATATTCGACACTTAAAAGATAGAGAGGGATTTTACAGTGGAAAATAACCACCTCATATGATGTGTTTTGCTTGATTTATGACACCCTGACTTGTGACATAGTTTCCAGGAACATAATCCCAACACAGGTCAGGGGATAGTGGTAGTGTTCTAATTTATCTGGTAATGCTAACTAGCTTAACACAGCTGATAACTTGCATTCTTTAATGCTTTACTGTAGCATTATGAGTTTTATTTTTATGTGTAGTGACTAGGATTAAGTACTTTGTTCACTGCATTTATCAAGATGATTTTTTTCCTACAAGAATCAGCCACACAGGAGATAGATGCTTGATTAAAAAGACTACATTGAGAAAGTTATAGTCAGGGGCCTAATCAAATACAGTGTTTTTGTAGTTGCTTTTAGCACATTGAAATAAACTATATATTACAGGGTTGCATTTTTAGGTTTAATGAATACCAAAGGGATCAGGATACACTGATTTTATGAAAGTGTATGCATTATGAAATTTAAGGGCGGCTAATTTAGTGCTCTGGTAGTTTTTGAAACCTGATTGTAGTCCCGAAACCTGGCAAGTTTTAGCTCATAGTTGCAGAAAATGGTGTGTGCAGAATTGCTGTCATCAGGTCTTGATTTTAGCTAAACTCATTTATAAGGAAGCAGTTTGCAGAACTGAAAGAAAGAGTGTAATATTTTGAAGTCCAATATACCTTTTATTCCTGCTCATTCATAGCTAATGTAACAGTCATTGAGCCAGATACAAATCAAATATTTTTTTGCTAGTATATACACAAGTGTAATTCCTTATGCACTGAGGCACAAGATTAAGTGACCCCATCTTGCCTGGGAGGTTATTAACAAACAATGATGGAGAGGTAGCACAACAAATGAAAGTTTGCTTAATGTGATAAAACTAATAGATCTTAGTTCTTGTCTGGATTCTGATTATGTATTTATCTTTTTGCTATGCATATTCTCTTCCTTGATACCGTCCTGGAATGCGAAGCTTTGACTGTGTACATTGCCTTCTTCCATGTGTGGATATTTCCACTCAGGCATTTAAACACTTAGTTTAAAATGTGATTTAACCCAGAATGTACTTATGAGTTTGTTATTGTTAAGTGAAATTAATAACTTGTTAAGGTTGCAGACCATGTTGGTTGTGCACTATGTTAGCATAACAAAGTTAAGTTTAATCCACTGTTCATAAAAGCACTTTGTAGAAGCTAGTTTATTTTGTGTTAAAAAGAGCACCTTTCTTATAAGCACAAGACACAGAAAAGAGTACAGTATCAAGAATGCACATTGAATGTTATAGAAGCAATGTACTCCAAACATGCATTTAATGCAGGCATTTTAGCTCTCTGATTACAAAACTTATTTACAATAAGTATGGTTTTATTGTTGATATGCAATAAATGATTTAAGATATCAGGTTTTCATTACTCTTTCCATTAGCATTCATAAGTATCAAGTTTAATGCAACCAAAATCCAGTTTTTCCTATTTCTCTTGCTAATAAATTTGCATCTCCTTTGTTAGTTCCTCCTCTCATTGGAAGAAATGCTTGTTATCATTGTAATGTATTGTGTATTGTATTTTGGAAACCCCCACATTACATAAATAGCTAAGGATGCTCCTGAAATACTGAGAATCTTTTTCAGATGTTGGCAACGATTGTTCTTGAACAGTTACTTCAGTTATGCAAAGTACTGCTTTGCCTTTGTATGGAGTACTGCTCTTATTTCTAAGATGGTTTTACCTCCTTGCACACAAGAGAGTTAATTCTAAAGATCAATTTGAGTAGCCTCATCTTAAGATTTAATCCAATTTCTTTATGCATTCCTGTTGGTTCTCATTCTCTCATCTATATACTGTTTTGAACTTTGGTTTTTTAGTTCAGCAGTCTCTGTAGCTTCGATCCCTTTGCTGTTGGGAGCTTGAGGATGAAGTATTGCGATGTCAGTTTCCCTCAGTCACAAAGTTTTAGAAACATACTTAGAAAAATACCAACAGCTGCTATCTACCCCTTTTTAAAAGGCAAACCATCCACTTCCGTATAAACTCAAACTTATACATATTTTTTATTTTTTATTATACCTTATCGCTGTTTCCCGCGTCAGCAAGGTAGCGCTAGGAAACAGACGAAGAAAGACCCATCCTCCACATACACACATATATACTTACATGCACATATATGCACAGTACATATATATACATATTAACATATACATGTATACATACATACACATGCATATACACAAGTACATATTCACACTTGCTCGCCCCTATCCACTCCTGATGCCACCCTACCCCACGGGAAATAGCATTGCCACCCCCCGCGCCAGGAAGGTAGCGCCAGGAAACAGATGAAACGGCCACATTCACTCAGACTCAGTCTCTAGCTGTCATGTGTAATGCACTGAAACCACAGTTCCCTTTCCACATCCAGGCCCCACAGACCTTTCC
>JAYMFT010303248.1:7500-10214 GCA_038088735.1 Panulirus argus | reverse complement strand
AGCAGTCTCTATCAACAGACACAAGACATTACCATACCCTCCGGCCACTCAAGAAATAATAGAAAAAAAAAAGTTTCATCAATATTCTAGCTCACGCCAACTCGTGCGGTTGGACATATGCTCTACCAGGGGTGGGAAAATCTCCGACAGACCTTAACGTAAAAAGCGCGAGAATAACAAAACCTGCAATAAAAGAATGCGATCATCTCCATAGCGTAGAAATACAGTGATCAGAAAGCATCCTGGCAAGGTGTCAGACGCTTACAGGAGAATCGCAAAGATAACATTTAGTATCTGAAAGTAGAGCAAGAGAATTGATAAACACATGGATAACAGTGTTCAAGATTATGCCTGAAGAATATGGAAACTATAACGAAAATCATGAAAATAAAGAACCAAGTGGCTACCTCGGAACAGAAAAAGAACCATCCCACAACAAACAGACTGAACCTGACTGTCCCCTAACAACGTCCTCTCAATGACAATCAGCTCACCAGAATCTCGAAGAACCTTCCAGAAAACCAAGAATTCGGCATGCAAGGAGAGAGGGCCTCTGGCTGCTGATGACATCCGCATTATTATATATATTTTATTTATATATATGAATATATATATATATGTAGATTTCTATATATATAATTAATCTAGAGAACAATGCAGCCATCATCAGTTTCCAAGAAAACTAAAAAGATGAGGTCCCACCGAGATTCGAACTCGGAATGCTGGATTTAGAGTCCACTGTAATACCCATTACACCATAGGACCGGTAAGAAGAGATCTGATTTCATCTAAATATTTCACAGATAACCCCCCCCCCCCAACCAGAAGCCGTCTCCCTCCCTCCTCGCTGCCCAGTTCTTATACTTTCATTATTATCATCAATTTTGTTATTGTTGACTTTCAGATATTTGATGTTAACTTTTTGCATTATTCTGCAAGAAATACATATACATGGATGTAGTGATAATAAGGGTTAGGTATACGACCAGTGGTGTTGACAGTGCAGTGAAGATGACCATTGACCTGAACCGTAAGGGTGTAGTGAAGATAAGGTTGTAATGAAAACTTATTGACTTGACCCCTCAGGGTGTAGTGAAGATGGCCTTTGATATGACACGTAAGGGTGTAGGGAAGATAACCTTTGACTTGACTCGTAATAATGTAGTGAATATGACCTTTGACCTGACCGCAAAAGTGTATTGAAGATAACTTTTGACCTGACCTATGAGAGTGTATTGAGGATAATCTTTGACCTAACCCGCAAGGGTGTAGTGAAGATAACTTTTGACCTTACATATATGAATGTAATGAAGGTGACCTTTGACCTGACCCGTAAGCGTATAATGAAGATAAGACTGTAGTGAAGATAACTCTTGACCTGACCCATAAGGTTGTTGTGAGTAGTACAATGATGGATCGAATATGTGTACTTCGTGTCGAGGGCGTAATGAAATTAACATCTAACGATTATGTCAAAGGTCACTGGCGTAGAGGGTGAAGCTAGTATGTGTTTATCACGTGGAAAGTGGAACTGCACTTGTCGCGAGCGAAGTGAACAGGTTTATCAAGGATGTTGTGTAGCCAGGAATTTCAGTCGCTGTGTGGTTTGAGACACTAAGGCTGTTTATCAGAACAACGTCTGGTTTTCCCTTCATGGATGCGTTTGTAAAGCCAAAGTGTCCGTCTGTACAATGTTGCATGTTGTGCTATATCATCTTATTATTGAGTTAGAATGATAGGTGAAAATTATATGTTTTTGATTCTATTTCTCACTGGCTG
This sequence comes from Panulirus argus, assembly GCA_038088735.1. NCBI lineage: Eukaryota > Metazoa > Arthropoda > Malacostraca > Decapoda > Palinuridae > Panulirus > Panulirus argus. Next base: position 8,435 of record JAYMFT010303248.1, on the reverse strand, counting down.
TGGGTTAGTGCTGTGCCGCTGAAGCAGAGCTGTGTAGTATATTAGTGGTCCGCTGTGGCAGAGTTGAGTGCTTGTGTATAATCTCAGGAGGTTGGCAAATCAGAGGTTCCTTCTTCTCAGGCGGGTGGGTATGAGGCTGGCTGGTCGTGTTCCCATGTAGTGGTGAATCTCAGGTTATTTATGTGTGTTTAGACATCCTTGGTGTGGTGAGGGACGGGTTCAGTTTCGTGGGTAAGTAGGGCGTCTCCAAAAGGCACCTTCATGACCTAAGACTATGGCTCGGGTTATGGATCGTCTCCTCCAGGTGTAGCACATAGTAAACAGGTGAAGGAGGAAAGAGTAACAGAAAACAGGGTAACAGAAAACATCGGGTGGTATCTTGTGCTGTGGAGAGGTTCAGATCCCCTACGGGCCAGATCTGGTTAGGTTAGACTAAGGCTGTCGTCTCCCAACTCTCCCTGCCCCCAGCGGCTACTGGTGTGTCACGTGACTATCAAGTCATATTTCCCTGGCTTAATGACCACTTTAGCGTCAATGGTTATCAAATCTGATAATGCGTATTCATGAGAGTTGACTGAATAGGCTGGCTGTGCTGAGAGGGTATGGTCCTGAGAGAGGTATTTCTGGAGAGGCTGAGTGATGAAGTGGAACGGCTGGAATAGACAGGTTGACGAGGAACGGTGGAGAGGAATGAGGGAGGTTTTGGATGTACTAAAAGATCTGAGGTGGAGAGAGAGAATGTCCGAATTATAAGTAGGAAATTGTACATTAAAAGAAAAATATATCAAGTGTCGTGAATGTTGCAGGGTTAAGCTTCCCACTGGGGTTCTGTGGATGGTGGGTTGAGGTTGTGACGTTGGTGAGTGAGACGTAATCGCTCTGACCTGGTGAGCTGAGAGCTTTTACAACTCCTAACTTTGCTTTATTCTAATGAA
>JAYMFT010303248.1:0-2500 GCA_038088735.1 Panulirus argus | reverse complement strand
GCATGTACTTACTCTTAACTTTGTCATTATTTCAGTAATATATTGTCAAAGATGATGACTAGGAAATATGTATGTAACAATCAACAATATTGGATGTTCTACATAATAAACATGAAACTTTTATTTTCAAAACTTTTCTTGTAAATATATCGGTGTTATGTAATAAACCAGTCAGTCCTCAATTGCTTGTAAGTGGATCTCTATAAGTGGTGAGTTGGATATCAGTGAATCTTTACAACTAACTTATAACTAGTGAACTGGATATTAGTGAACTCTTACAAAGGGATATGTCAGGAGCAGGAAGAGCTTAAGACTGAGACCTCATCTGCAATAGATTAAAGGTAAGTTTGCATACAAGCACACAGTCTTGCCTTTAACTGAACAGTTCTTACGGATACGGTTTTCTTGCTCGTTACATTTTATTGACAACATTTAGGAGCTAGAACCACAATGGATGGTAATTACTTACTTTAAATGCGCTACCTTAATAGAAAATTTTTCAGTTTACCTTCTAAGCAGAAAATTTTCGAAAAAATCAAGAATAACAAAGTAGCTGGGAAAGGGGATGAAATAACAGTATTTAGTTATTGTTGAAACATTAGAAGAATCCACTGGAAGTGTGGAGGAGAGCGGCGTCCACTCTTCTCGTTCATTATTTTCGAATTATCCGCTGGATCACGTTGAGGTATGATGGGGTCTGGGGCTAGCATATAACTGCTGGATTTAGTGTAATCTTTCAACGAAACTTTATTTTCTTTACTCAAACTTTTTTTTTTCTTTAATATATTTCTAACGACTTTTCCTCTCCTGAAATCTGTAAAGTGGCACAAAGTAATGAATCATGTCACGCAATCTGTTGGAGAGAATGGGCAGTAAACACAGTTCACTTACGATTGGAACATTATGCAGTCCACACAGTGGAACATTAACAAGACATATCACATTTCTTAGACTGTACAAAGTGCTACAGACTAAACACTTCACATATTAGACACCATTCAGTAAATTCTGTATGCTAACTACAAGCCTGACACAACACGCACCAAACATTACTCAGACTAGACACAGCACATATTAGAAGTATCACGTACACATACCAAACACTTCAGACCAAAGGAAATCTTTTATTTTCTTTCTTGACTTTATATTGGAATATTTACTTTTACATGTGGAGTTCTTATGAAGAACCATAGAAAGATCTATTCTAATGAACTCTCGGTATAAAGAAATATGTATATAATCGGATGGGTGCGATAAATAGTGAAATGATCAGTAAGTCTCGGGTTGGTTAGCGTAAATTTGTGACGTTGCAAACGGTCGTCCTCTTAAAACTTTGATATCAGTGCCCGCATATCAACACTTGTGGAATGTTGTGGATATCTCCAAAATCCTATTTTTCTGTTAAGAGCGTTTAACGCCAGCCCCACCCGCGGGAATTATTGTGGGAATATGTTGGTATGAATGTTCCCGGGGCAAGTCTTTGTAAGTCTTACAGTTGGTATCCCTGACGCTCATTTGTTGTTTCGCTCCATCGTTGCTATAATTCCTCTAAGTTCGTATGGCATTACAATCATGTCTACCAAAGTTTACTGGACACAGATTTGATTATATACCGAACTTAGAAAATTAGGAGAAAATGCATTAATTTGCCCATTGCGAATTAAACAGTATTTACTGGCAGATTTGCAGTTAAACACTGTAAGTAAACTCAGCCGTTGGTGTGAATTATATGCGTTAATATTTGCCTTAAGAAATTGTATGTCCAGTTTACTTAAATTATTTATGTGGTTCTTTATTTCGCTAACAGACTTTTGCATTTTTTTTTCATTCCTTGCCTCATTAAGAATTTAATCGAAAAATTTCAGTTTCCATTAATCGTATTCTAGTAATCACTTGGTGGATTAGGTGTGATTTCAAAAGTTCAAAACAAATGGCGGGTTTTCGAGAGTAATTTTGTAATTTTCATGTGTTTTAATTCTTAAATATAACTGATCATCATAGCCCTCCCCACTATCGGCGGTCTTGGATGGTAAAGTGGAAGGTAATACTCAAATAAGAAAAACAAAACTCATACCCACGAAGAAACCAACAGAGAGGGTAGACATTTCCACTAAAAAAAAAAACAACAATCGAAGCCTGCCAGTCTTCATTGTCATCTATATTAGTTTTCAATGGTTTATTCCTTGATAAAGGAACCGGGATCCTAGTGGTCACTAGGTAGTGGTCACTAAGTACCCCTGTACGATATTGTCAGAAGCATCTGGGAAGTGTAGTCAGGTGTGGCCTTGTTACAATATTCTTCAATTCCTTTTTGTTTCTCTGCTGGTGTATAATGTTAGCTACTTTGTGTGTATGTGAATGAATGGATCTTACTTCGTCTGTTTCCTGGCGCTACCTAGCTAACGCGGGAAACAGCGATCAAGTATGATATGATATATATATATATATATATATATATATATATATATATATATATATATATATATATATATATATATAT
>JAYMFT010303237.1:0-10214 GCA_038088735.1 Panulirus argus | reverse complement strand
TCTAAGGCTCAATCCTCTGTTCTTAACGCTACCTCGCTAACGCGGGAAAAGGCGACTATTTATGAAGAAAAAAATGAGAAAATTATATATATATATATATATATATATATATATCGTCACTCCTAAAATTATTGGTTTGTCTCGTAGCTAACAATGTAGCTACAGTTGTTTGCTGTATAATTTACTTTTTTCTATTTTGTAAGTTTCATTTGAACTGCTGAACTGTTCACGCCAGACCTCATAATATTTAAGAATCGCTTTTGGCTACGTGTGACCTTGGACAACAAGTGTGCTTGATGTTGTTGTCAGTCAAGCCACAGTTGTTAGTTACTGTTACAGTGGACAATGTGGCTTGTGATCAACTGTTGCGTGTTGTATCTTGACCAGATATATGTACTTACATAGGGAGGTGAAACAATATTTTAGTGAAAATTGTATGGTAATAGATAACTTTCTGAACAGTTCGGGCAGAATTGTGGGCAGTAGGTGGCAGAGCGGAGGGTGAGAGGCGCTTACTCGCCCTACAGCGTTAGCACAGCAGCCGAGGCGTCGTGCCACAAGGGCCGTGCTGCAACCCACAGTGTTTGTGGAATTACTGTTTACGATTACTGACTGTGTGCTATACGGGGAGAACTGTGCACTCGTGTTACCTCGTCGTTTAACCTTGTGCATATGTTGCGTCTCAACGGCAGTCACACACACACACACACACACACACACACACCAGATTCGTGCCAGGTCCCCCCCCCCCATTAATCAACCGGCCCTCAAGGGAAGGATGAACAGCTGGGTTGACTGTGATTACTATTTGTGTTACGGGGAGAGAGTTTTACGCTCGTGGTGCTCCGTCTCTTTACCTTGTATATATACCGTGTCTTTTACTCCTATGTATGTATGTACACACACACACACACACACACACACACACACACAAGCCTGTGCTAGATACCATGCCCTAACTGGGACTCGAAGCCGGGCACCATGAACTAGATTGCTCTTGTGGCCAACATCACCAGGCAATTTTGCTATTAAACCCTTCATTATGTCCCATATTTATATACGTATAGTGTATTCGGGATATCTTTTTTCAGCCCTGTGTCTTTGGGCAGAATGATCTCATCAGGATAACTCAAGAAAAGAACATGGAAGAAGTTTCATACATGTACCACTTATACTACATACTTATACCACTGATGAGGAAGCCAACTGATTGGATTTTGGGCGACGTAATTCGATAAACATGCATATTAAGTGAGCAAAAATGATGTTTATGCAAGTCCCGTATCCCAGCAATATTGAATGATGACAGTTTTATATTCTTGCCATATAAATACGAGGCGAAGACATATCATGGCATACACATCTCTGCAATTTAATGTGTTTGCAAGTTTTCCCTGACACTTGACTCGTGACGGAGATGCTGTGTAAGTGCAGTTATGCCAAGGAAGTAGGTAGATATATTCTTCACCTTTGGACCTGCACAGTGACCCCTATTGTTTTCCTGTCCAGCTTCCAGCGAGAGAATGTCAGCCAGGGTGTATATCATGCAGACGTCAGAATCTCACCGTCAGCAGGGAGTCAGCATTCAATTTAGACAAACCTACTCTAACTCTAACCCTAACAATAAACTTGTAGACGTGAAGAAAGAACTGAAATCGCCACCAGTGGGTGGAATTCTCAGGTCTCAAAGTGCCTCACTGGTGTTGACCACTGCAGCCATGGGTGATGCCGTGTTGTGTCGCTGTCAAAGTTGTGTAGCGTTATCATGACCGATGCTCTGTCCACGATCCCCATCGTCCTGTTGCACCTCCCCGACTGCCCCACGGCTCGCTGCACCAGTAAACGATGTTAGCCGATCTAGGGTGCCATCTCTCTCCTTGTGTGTAGCTGTTCTACTCTGCCATCCTCCCTCCCCAGTGTGCCGCTGTTCTGTTCTACCGCCTTTCCCCCTGTGGCTGTTCCCGTGGGCCGTCACCCTGCCGTGTATGGCTGTTTTGCCGTATTTCCCCCCCCCCCCCCCCCGGCAGATCAGAAAACCTTTTCCTGGCTCATGAAGTTTAAACGTGAATCCGCTTGACCTTCAGCTGAGGAAAATGGAGGCAAGCGTCGTCAGGTCTTTAAGCTGTCCCAGGAATAAGGAGGAAATTCTTTCCACGGATCTCTTTTCCTTCTGCCGCTTGCAGCTGGATAAAGAAATTTGTCAGAGGTGTGGAGTGAGGGGGAATACTGATGAGGGCTATCTCTCCCTCCTCTTCCTTCACTCTCCCTTACCCTTTATCTCTCTGTCTCTCCCTCTGTCTCTCTCACTGACCAGGGACGTATTACCCGTTTAGTGATGGCTTCGCTGCGAGGCTGCGCTTCAGTGGCTGTCAAGTGTCATTCCTTTGGCCCTGGTGGGTATCTTTCTCTTTCCGCCTCACTCACGCTTTGGCTCACAGCATTCAGTTCGCCACGAGAGTCTCTCTCCATCTCGCACGTAACGCTTCACAAAGCCTTACTCACACAACTCGTTCTTCGTTGCTCTAAATTTTCCAGCGGTGAGCGCTACTTGCTCGTCCTGCCTCTTGGAAAGTTTCGTCGTAAGTATTTCTCTCTCTCTCTCTCTCTCTCTCTCTATCTATCTATCTATCTATCTATCTATCTATATATCTATCTATCTCTTCTTTGCACTGGCCCGGGGCAGGCTTGTGGTGGGTAGCATGAGTGGGTCTGCCAGCACCCCAGGACACCCCCGGGTCAGGCTGGTCGGTGGTGGGTAACACGAGTGGGTCTGCCAGCGCCCCAGGACACCCCCGGGTCAGGCTAGTTGGTGGTGGGTCAACTGTATTCCAGAATAACATTTATAATCTAGATTTGAAATTTATGAATATTAATGAGTGTAATTTGTATATTTTGTGATGAGAGTTAGTTTGTGTGTTTCCTCTCTTATAATGTAGTCCAGTGGAACAGGAAACTCATTTCTGTTGCTGTTTGAGTTCCCGCAACACATGCTACAGTGATGTGCCCTGTTTTTTACCTTTATCGGTAATGAGAGTAACGTAAGGTACGGGTCTTTATATAAAGACTCTTTGAGACTGCAGTCCCCTGTGCGCTGCCCCTGTGTGGCCAGTCCAGCTACCCTGCTGGACCTGCCAGAGTTAGCTAACCCGTTCATCTCCCCCCCCCCCCCCAATCCCGCGGTGTTTGTATTCCCAGGAGGCCCGAGAGTTTCAGATCAGACGCGAGAATCAAGATTGATTTATGATTAGAGAGAATTTTCTGTATTCATTTTTCTCCCCACGGGTAATTGGATGTAAGATTTGGTGGGGGCGTCTAAGACGAGGATGACTTCCCTCTCGAGAGGACGACAGGTCGTCTCTGAACTGTAAGCGGACTGAAGTTAGAGACGACTTGACTGGCGGGGGACGGCAGGTCGTTACCTAAGTTGCCGTCCTATAGTTAAGGACGACTTGAATGGTGGGAGACGACAGGTCGTTACCTAACTTGTCGTACAACAGTTAGAGACGACCTGACAGGCGGGAAAAGACAGACAGAACGTTCCCCAACTCTAGTTGTATTAATGTTCGAGACGACTTGCCTGACGGGGAACAACGGGTCGTTACCTAAATTTAGTCGTGCTAACAGTAAAGACGACCCGACTGACAGGGGACGACAGGTCATCACTCCACCCCAGCCGCACCCACGCTAGAGACGATATCAACAGAGGACCGCAGGCTCCCTCCCTACACTTGTATAGAACCTCACCTCCCATTTTCTTCAATCAATCTTTCTCTCAGACACACTCCCCACTCTCCCTCGTGCCTCACCCTCTCACACGTCCCATAACCGCCTTGGCTGCCCTCGTGCGGGAGTGAGAGCACCTCACTTGGCAGCAGCAGCAAGGGGCTAGGGGGAGCCTCATGAGGGGATCAGCCGGCCTGAGGAAGAAGTGAATGTAGTGAGTCCAGCCCGACGGCTGGATCCTCCTGAACCAAGATGTATTGCTCGTACGCCCCTCTCGACCCTCCCCTCCCCTCCAATCCCCTCTCCTCCTCTCCCCTTCCCTCCCCTTCCCTCTCCTCCCCTCCCTTACTCTACCCTCAACTCGCCTCCTCCGCTCCAACGATTCTCCTCCTCCTCCTTCCGTCTTGATCTTTACATCCACCATCTTCTGTCTCTGCTCTTCCTTCTTTTTCCTCTTTCACATCCCATTCCCCCTCCTTCCCTCCTCCCTCCCCTCAACTGATGCCTGTTCATATCCTCACCCTTTCCTACAGGTCTATTGCCTCCCCTTCATCACCACCATCTTTACGTCCTCCTTTCCTGCGTCGTCTGTTCCTCTCTCTCTCCTCCCCCCCCCCCTTCCCTCCTTTGCCTTCATATCCTTCTTTACTTTCCCTTCGTCATCCTCCTCCCTGATGGCCGCACTGTTCCCCGCCCCTGGCGGGAGCGGTGTGCCCCTGGCCTCCCCCGTCATCAGCTGAGGGATGGTGATGGATGTGTAGGTCTGGGGGATGGGGACGGGGCTCCGCCTCCCACGCACTACCTAACCCCTCATTTCCATTCGCCTCCCTCTCCCCATCCCCCTCCCCAACGCCCTCCCCCACCCTCTCCCCCACCCCTTACCCCACCCCCTCCCGTCGTCACCATCCCAAAACTCTGTAGTTCTTGCCTTAAAAAATGTTCTACAATGAATATAGATAATAAATGATACTCACTTTCCCGTTTCCTGGCCATAAGATCAGAGGCCCCAGTCGGGTTTCACTGTTTCATTTTCCTTTCTTCCTCATGATGGCCGCCAGAGACATCCTCCTCCCCGAGTTTAAGAGAACTCCGCAGATGACAGTCATACAAACCATATACAGGAGACGGTGTCAGCGGCCGGAAGTCTCGTCATTTATAGTGAAGGTTTCGTCGTGCGCGTTATTACTGGGGCTTCTCCTCGTCCTCCATGGTTCTTCGTCATTCCTTGCGTCCCTTCTGGATTTCTCAGTCCTCCCTGGCTTCCTCCAGTCCTCTTCTAGAGTTATGTGTTTCTTCAAGAGTCCATCTTGGGCTCTCAGTAGCTCTTCGTGCCTTTTCCTTAAGCCGTCTGTGTCATTGTTTGGTTCTGGTCCTCCTTACGTCTTTCCAGGAGTCTCTTTGCTCTATGTCAGCGTCCCCCATGCTCATGTCCTCCTTGCTTACTTCCTAGTCTCTCGGGTCCTCCCTTTGTCCTGCCTCCTCCTCCCTGCATCATACGTACTCTTCCCTGCATCCTTTCCAGTCCCCAATGCGTCCTGTCCTCTCCAGTCACCCTCCCCTGCATCCTCTCATTCCCCGTGTGTCATCTCCATTTTGCTCTGCGTCATCTCCAGTCCTCGTTCTCCTCCCTGGTGCACTGCTGCCCTGTACATGCTGTCCCTGGCCCTACCTCCGACCTCTGGTCCTCTATGGCCCTCCCTGCCACTCTGAGCTCCCACTCTAATCCTCCCTGCGTTCTGTTTAATCTCTGCCGCTCCGTGGTGGTCTGCCGTGATCCGTCTCGGTCCATCTGGTCCGTCTTGCAGCCTTGCATGTCCTCCTTGATCCTGCAGGGTCCTCTCTAGTCGTCCCTGCTTGGTCTCTGGCTATCCACTGCGTCTGTGGTCCACCACTGCTCTCACTTACCACACTGACTGTCATCACCCACACCCACTACGTTATTATCCACCACTACCATTATCATCTGTCTAAAACCCTACCACACCACACCACACCACACCACACCTCACCACACCGTCACCCACAGCACTGTCTACCGCCAACGCACAATCACTGCACCACACAACACCGCCACCTACAACACTACCACCTGCAGCACGTCACGCCGCCGGGATGCTGGTTGGCACGTCATCTGGAAGGCTTTCAGCCGAGCTCAGCGAGAGCCTTCAGCCTTGACAAGGAGCCTTCAGCGGGGCGGCGGACCAGCCTGTCTGTATGAGCCGCCTCCACTCGGAGCCTCTCCTGCTAAAAGCTGTTGGTGCTGACCAGGTGGTGAGAGCCTCTCCTGTACAGACCAGACCAAACTGTAAAGATAAATACGGAAAAGCTGACTAGTTATCTCGCGTTTTGAGCCCCGGGTAATGATGTCAACTTGGGGACGTAGTTGTCCAGCTTACTGACCACTCTCTCCTCTCTCCTGCCCTTTCTCTGTTTTTATTTTTGCAATACTGTATCAGGAAAACCGTAAATGTACGCCACAAATTTTCTAAACTATTCCTTTCCAGGAAAGCAAAATACTGGGATTTCTTTTGCAAGCTTCAGGAACACAGCATTTTCTAATTGGGTCACAAAACTCATCAAGGAACACGTAAATGGCTTTATCTCGTTTTTTCCATCATTAAAGTATAATATATCGTACCATAATATGTCTGTCTGTCGTTTTCCTGCACTACAAGTGCCCCGCTCTCCATCTTCCTCCTGTCTACTCCTTCCCCCTGTACCTTACCCTTGCTCTACCTACCACGGCTCTTCCATCTACCCACATTGCCTCCTGAGCGCCTGCACCAGCTGCACCTCGCTACCCACAGTGACACGTTCCTCCTCCCGCAACCGCCTCTCACTTCTCCTCCTGTACATCTCCGCCTTCCCACTTTTTCCTTTCACAAAATAACACACACACACACACACACACACACACACATTTATGTATATGTATATTTAACATGCGCTGGACACATGGAATATATAATAAATAGGTCGCGCGGTAAGACTGGGTTCGAATCCTCCTCGCCCATAGGTAAATCGTTATCATATATATATATATATATATATATATATCCCTGGGGATAGGGGAGAAAGAATACTTCCCACGTATTCCCGGCGTGTCGTAAAAGGCGACTAAAAGGGGAGGGAGCGGGGGGCTGGAAATCCTCCCCTCCAGTTTCTGCTTTTCCAAAAAAAGGAACAGAGAAGGGGCCATGTGAGGATTATCCCTCTAAGGCTCAGTCCTCTGATCTTAACGCTACCTTGCTGACGCGGGAAAAGGCGAATATGTATAAAAAAATAATAACAACAACAACAATAATAATAATAATAATAATAATAATAATGGAATGAGATAAAGGATTGAGTTAAAGAGGCTGTGGAATATCGGGGGCCAAAACATTCAGGAGGGTGAGAGGCGTGTACGGGATAATATGAATTGGACCGACATGGTATATGGGGGGCGACGAGCTATCACCGGGTCGAACTAGGGCATATGAAGCTGTTAACGCAAACTATGGAACAGTCTGTGGGGCTTGGCTGTCAATGGGCTCTAGTTTCAGCACAGTATTCAAGAAACTAGAGAATGGATGCATGCAAATGAGGCCATTGTCCGTTTCGCTCTCGACGCCGCCTCGCAAAGAGAGGATAATTCTGTTGCTGCCAGTCCTGTTGTTTTCAGTACAGTGTTTCCAACCGACGCAGTCAGAAAAGCTGTGTACGAGAGCATATGCAAATACAGCATCATCTGCTTAGGAGAGCGTCACAGATAAACTAACTTGGCCACGGGTCTTCAAACGCAACACATCATCAAGATGTCAAATACGGGCACATATCAATTCAACCGGTGGAGCAATTTACAGTGGCGTCACACCACTAACTACACGGTGTACTGGCGCGTCACACAAACAAACACAGGACTTACCTGCAAGTAAATGCCGTCCTCCTGTCCACCCCAACACACACACACACGAGCAACACCGTCCATAACATACCTGAGGAGAAAGATTACTTTCAGTCATTCTCTTCTTCAACAACAACATAATTACCTTAGTGTAATATAACTTAAGCACAACCTAATTCCTGCGTACCGAAGTCATACCCAAGAGCCGTAGAGTCAAATATAAATACGGTCGATGCCTTTCTATTAATATGGGCAGGCTGTAAAGAAAAAATAATAATAAGTTAACACACATATAATTTTCACTTCCTTTCAAAAATAGTCCAACTATTCTATAGTTTGCCCTCAATCCCTATTCAAACCGTTTTCTGTGGATGATTAGATGACACTCGTTTTCTATCCCATCAAAATAGTACGTCGGTAACTATGTTATTTACTCTCCTGTCTCGGAGCTGAAGATGCGACGAGGAGTATCGCACCAGAAAACAAAAATTCTATCCAAATTATTGACAAAAATTTATTTTCTAACGCCGCAATGTTATGTACACATCCACACCCTTCCTCAGGACAAATATCACGCGTGTTCGAGCGTTCCAATATGTTATTTTCCCATATCCTACTATGTAATCAGGAAATGCTCAGCTGATAATAGCCAAAGAAAACAATAAGTAGCAGAGTGACAACATACATAAACACACACACACATACGGACACACACACACACACATACGGACACACACCAAGTCTCACCCATTTCCAGCTGTTACCTCCAACAAATGTACTGTAACACTGAGCCTCCCCTATCCTCCAAAAAAAAAAAAAAAAAAAAAAAAAAAAAAAAAAAAAATATATATGGACACCTAAATCAAATACTAACATCGCTGGTTCACTAACCTAACCCTACGAGGCGGGCAAAAGTCTGCGTAATCAGAAAGCGTTAAAAGATATATTTCACGGCGGATATCAACGCGGTGTTAGGAAACCGATTCGAGGGAACGGCTGAAATCAAAGAGGCTGTACTACCCGCCGTGCAGACGGGAGGGGAGTACACCACCCTCCACACCTATAAGAATCCCGGAAGTCACTGTCCCCGCAACTGATACCCTGGGAATATCTTCCTGCCGGCACTGGAGGCGTGGGGGGTGTGTTAAGCCACAGATTTGTACTCGAAAATCGCGATATCCAGAGGAGGGTGGGATGGAACCCTAGACTCTTCCAACACTCGGCCTGCAGCCAGGCTTTGGTGGCTACCGTGGGCCAACCATCCCTAGCGGCCCGTCTTGGAACTCCACATATACTCTAAAGCAATTACAACAGTCGCTGCGGCTATAAAGCAACCGTTCTCTCTGATTGGAACCTAATCATTTTCTATAGTTACCCTGCAAACCGAAATAGATTTTTTTGTCAATAGCGAGTTAAGTCACCTGATGCAGTTATTATTTGTTACGCTCCTCATACACTAAGTAACGAGCTGCGTCACACATACAGTTTAAAATGATTAATCAATAGCACACACTCCCCCCCCCCCACCTTCCTGCGTGACGAGGGAGATAAATGACGTTAATAAAAAAAATAAATAAATCTGAGGCGGAGGGGGGGGGGGAATAATTCGTTATAATAACTACGACCTGACGAAGCCAGAATATACCAACGTTCAATAAGCTTCAACTCCCTATACGACTTCCTCGTCTGCTAAGCCCTTAACACAGAAGCACACACACACACACACACACACACACACACACACACCAGTCTGGAGTCACAACAAAACTTGTTTTTCGTTAGTTTTACTAAGTTTGTTTGTGGTAGGTTGGGTTGTGGTAGGGCAGGTCAGGTTCGTTTGAGGGGTTCAGTGTGCGGTGGGTTAAGTTAGGTCTGGCTATTTTAGATTGTTAGTTTTTTTTTTTTTTTAGTTAGGGGTAGTGTGGTAAGTTAGCTTAGGTCAGACTGAGCACGACACGACCACAGCTGACCACGACGGGACGACCCCTTGAGCACAAGAGAGCCACCCTTTGACGGTACGACCCCCTCTGACCACGACTGTGCTACTCCGTGAGCACGGCGGTACGACGCCTAGAGCCGTGCACGAGGGATAATCAATGCTACAGAGATGACAGCATCTGAATTCAACCCAGGGAGATGACGAAGGCCAGGACACCTTCCAAATGAGGATGCTGCTCTCCACACACACACACACACACGCACACTCAGAAGCTGGAGGCGCAGTCATTTATACTAAGCACCTCTCTGGAGTCTGGCCAAAGAAGCGCTTGCAGTCAGACTATGAACATTACAAAACCTCCACAACTCCTCCGTCAGCAGACAGACTATCCCAACGCCACACTTCCAACACCAGTTACCTACGTATATATACATATATATATATATATATATATATATATATATATATAACAAAGATCATGTGATAAAAGACATCTTAGAAACATCTGTCGAAAAATAACTACGCAGCTATATAAAAATGCTCGTCAACACGTAACTAACGTCGTTCATGCGTATACGAGAGAGAGAGAGAGAGAGAGAGAGAGACGCATACGCGATGCGTAGCTCTGCCCAGCCGAGAGATGGGAGTTTAACCTCAAATACGCAT
>JAYMFT010303236.1:0-23695 GCA_038088735.1 Panulirus argus | reverse complement strand
CACCACTAGTTAGACCACGGAATACTCGGCAAGCTGCTGCGTCACATGATTATTGTGTGGCCATCGGCAGCTCAAGGTTGTGCCGTTTTGATAACTGTTTCTTTCCCTACAAGTCTAAGCTTTGGAATCTCTACCTTCTCATGTCTTTCCCAATAACTATGACCTGGCTCATTTCAAAAGACAGGTCTTTCACTTCATCAAAAATTCGTAAATACTTTCCCTGTCTGTTTCTCCCATTTCTTAACTCTATTTTTCAGTTAGAGCCCGGCCTTGATATGGACTTTTGTCCGTGACTGGAGCCATCAATATGAAAAAAGAAAATAAAAATTCGCCTAATTTGAGTGCTGGAAAATAGTTTGTCATTCTGTATACTAAAGAAAAAAGACTAACGAAATAACATAAAAATGCTTGAAAATTACTTACAACTTAATGTGAAATGTGGGGTTAATGTTGACTGATGATTTTTGCCATTCTGGGCGGTAGAGAGGCTACTGCAGTGATCAGGCTTTATTCCAGGTTTATATTTAGGGTGTTTCTCTGTTTTGACTTGATAACGCTCATTGCAGAGAAAGATGCTTCACATAGGTAGGTCGACCCAAAGGGCAGAAAGTTTTCCAAAGCCTTCTTTCCTAGGTCAGGGTGCTCCTTCTTTACACAGCTCCAAAACCGTGTGAGGACTGAACTTTCAAATATCAATTTCAGGCCGCGGTCTGAACGCTCTTCTAACAATGCTTCCTGAAGGCAAATAGGAAGATTATTCCTGTTATTTTCAGATAAAAGGAATGGATTTCTAACCCAATCCAGTTGTAAAGATCTCGCATATATGTCAGGTAAGTAAGGTTTAAGAGCACAGATAAGGTTGGTCAAATGTTCTGCAATAACTGGTTTTATAGTCTCTCTCTCTCTCTCTCTCTCTCTCTCTCTCTCTCTCTCTCTCTCTCTATCTATCTATCTATCTATCTATCTATCTCTTTCTTTCTCTCTTTCATCATTGTTACTGGAAAAATAAACATCTGACAAAGGAAAACAAGTGAAATCTCCCTCTGGACACATTTCCTTCCACAGCTCTATTTTCTTTTGAAAACCACCAACTTCATCATATAAGTTGATAATGTTTGTATCGTTGCCCTGTAGAGACAATTTTAACTTATCTAATTTGCTCAATATTCCTGCAAGATATGCCAGTTATGCAAGTCAAGTAGTGTTTTCAAAATATGTGGCAAAAAGAGATCCATGTTCTGATAAAAAGGAGCCTACCTCATCTCGCAACTAGAACAACCTAGCGAGTACCCTCCCTCTCGACAGCCAGCGCACTTCTAAGTGCAGTAATAAATCTGTGAGCTCAGACTCTATGCTTTCGCACAGTCTGTGAAACAGGTGAACATTTAGTAGCCTTGACTTTATAAAGCTGATTACTTTGACACCATCATTCAACATCCCATGCAACTCTGAACTCATATTTTTGGATACTAATGATTTTCTGTGAATGATTGAATGAGTCCACTCCACATCAGAATTTTCCTTCTCAATCCATGCAACGAGTCCCTTCCATTTCCCGGTCATGGATGCAGCTTTCGGCGGTTGGATTAGAGTTTACAGCAGTTGGATCAGAGTTTGCAGTGCTTAGATCAGAGTTTGCAGCAGTTGGATCAAAGTTTTACAGCTGTTGAAACAGTACAGCAGTTGGATCAGAGTTTACAGCAGTTGGATCAGAGTTTACGGCGTTAGGTCAGAGTTTGCAGTGCTTGGATCATAGTTTACAGCAGTTGGATCAAAGTGTACAGCGGTTGAAACAGTTTACAGCGGCTGGATCAGAATTTACAGTGGTTGGATCAGAGCTTAAGGCGGTAAGATAATAATTTACAGCAGTTGGATCAGAGCTTACAGAAGTTGAATAAGAGTTTACTGCGGTTAGATCAGAGTTTGCAGTGCTTGGATCAAAGTTTACAGAAGTTAGATTAAAGTTTACAGCAGTTAGATTAGAGTTTATAGCAGTTGGATCAAACTTTACAGCGGACGAAACAGAGTTTATAGCAGATGGATTAGAGTTTACATCATTTGGATCAGACTTTACAGCGGTTGGATCACAGTTTACAGCTGTTGGATCAGAGTTTAAAGCAGTTGGATCAGTTTACAGCGGTTGAATCAGAGTTTGCAGCAATTATTCAGAGCTCACAGCAGTTGGGTCAGAGTTTGCAGTAATTGGATCGGAGTTAACAACAGTTGGATCAGAGTTTATAGCAGTTGATCAGAGTTTACAGCGGTTGGATCAGAGTTTACGGCAGTTGATCAGAGCTTGCAGCAGTTGAATTAGAGTTTACAGAGGTTGTATCAGAGTTTACAGCTGCTGGATCAGAGCTTACAGTAGTTGGATTAGAGCTTACTTACAACAGTTGGATCAGAGCTTACAGCAGTTGAATCAAAGCCTACAGCAGTTGGATAAGAATTTACAGCAGTTGGATTAGAGGTCACAGCAGTTGCATCAGAGTTTACAGAAGTTGGATCAGAGCTTACAGCAGTTGGATCAGAGTTTACAGCAGTTGAGTCAAAGATTACAGCAGTTGGATCAGAGCTTACAGCAATTGCATCAAATCTTACAGCAGTTGGACCAGAGCTTACAGCATTTGGATCATAGCTTGCAGCGGTTGGATCAGAATTTACAGCAATTGGGTCAGAGCTTACAGCAGTTGGATCAGAGTTTACAGCAGTTGAATCAGAGCTTACAGCATTTGGATCAAATCTTACAGCCGTAGGATCAGAGCTTACACAAGTTGGATTAAAGTTTACAGCAGTTGGATCAGAGTCACAGCAGTTGGATCAGAGCTTACAGCAATTGGATCAGAGTTTACAGCTGTTAAATCAGAGCTTACAGCAGCTGGATCTGAGCTTAGAGCAGTTGGATCAGAGCTTACAGCAGCTGGATGAAAGCTTACAGCAGCTGGATCAGAGCTTAGAGTAGTTGGATCAGAGTTTAATGCATTTGAATCAAAGCCTACAGCGGTTGGATCAGAACTTACAGCAGCTGGATCAGAGCTTAAAGCAGCTGGATCAGAGCTTACAGCAGTTGGATCAGAGCTTATAGCAGTTGGATCAGAGCTCACAGCAGTTAGATCAGAGCTTACGGCTGTTGGATCAGAGCTTACAGTAGTTGGATCAAAGCTTACAGCCGTTGGATCAGAATTTACAGCAATTGGATTAGAACTTACAAACGTTGGATCATTGTTTACAGCAATTGGATCAGAGCTTAAAACAGTTGGATCAGAACTTACAGCCGTTAGATGAGAGATTACAGCAGATGGATCAGAGATTACACCAGTTGGATCGGGGCTTACCACGGTTGGATCAGAGCTTATAGCAGTTGGGTTAACTTGATATGAAGCTAAGGAAACAAATCTAAGATTGCTAACAATGTCATCTAATGAAGGAAGTAACTAGGGATGTACCTGGGAGTACATAAGAGGAACAGATAACTAGGGAAGTACCTGGGAGTACATAGGAAGAACAGAAAACTAGGGAAGTACATGGGATTACATAGGAAGAACAGATAACTAGGGAAGTACCTGGGAGTACATAGGAAGAACAGATAACTAAGAAAGTACCCGGGCGTACATAGGAAGAAGAGATAACGAGGGAAGTACATGGGAGGACATAGGAAGAAGATATAACTAGGGAAGTACATGGGAGGACATAGGAAGAAGAGATAACTACGGAAGTACCTGGGAGTACATAGGAAGAAGAGATAACTAGGGAAGTACCTGGGAGTACATAGGAGGAATATATAACTAGAGAAGTACCTGGGAGTACATAGGAAGACGAGATAATTAGGGAAGTACATGGGAGTACATGGGAAGAAGAGATATCTAGGGAAATGCCTGGGAGTACATAGGAAGAAGAGATAAGTAGGAAAGTACACGGGCATACATAAGAAGAAGAGATAACTAGGGAAGTACATGGGAGGACGTAGGAGGAAGAGATAACTAGGGAAGTACATGGGAGGACATAGGAAGAAGGTATAACTGGCGAAGTACCTGGGAGTACATAGGAAGAAGAGATAACTAGGGAAGTACCTGGGAGTACATAGGAGGAACAGATAACTAGTGAAGTACCTGGGAGTACATAGGAAGAACAGATAACTAGGCAAATACATTGGAGAACATAGGAAGAAGAGATAACTAGGGAAGTACCTGGGAGAGCATAGGAGGACTAGATTACTAGGAAAGTACATGGGCGTACATAGGAAGAAGAGATAACTAGGGAAGTACATAGGAGGACATAGGAGGAAGAGATAACTAGGGAAGTACCTGGGAGTACATAGGAAGAAGAGATAACTAGGGAAGTACCTGGGAGTACATAGGAGGAACATATAACTAGGGAAGTACCTGGGAGTACATAGGAAGAACAGATAACTAGGCAAGTACATGGGAGAACATAGGAAGAAGAGATAACTAGGGAAGTACCTGGGAGAACATAGGAGGACCAATTACTAGGAAAGTACACGGGCATACATAGGAAGAAGAGATAACTAGGGAAGTACATAGGAGGACATAGGAGGAAGAGATAACTAGGGAAGTACATAGGAGGACATAGGAAGAAGAGATTACTAGGGAAGTACCTGGGAGTACATAGGAGAAAGAGATAACGAGAGAAGTACATGGCAATACATAGGAGGAACAGATAACTAGGAAAGTACCTGGGAGTACATAGGAAGAACAGATAACTAGGGAAGTACATGAGAGTACAGAGGAAGAACAGAAAACTAGGGAAGTACCTGGGAGTCCATAGGAAGAGCAGATAACTAGGAAAGTACACGGGCGTACATTGGAAGAAGATATTATTAGGGAAGTACATGGGAGGTCATAGGAAGAAGAGATAACTAGGGAAGTACATAGGAGTACATAGGAAGAAGAGATAATTAGGGAAGTACCTGGGAGTACATAGGAAGAACAGATAACTAGGGAAGTACCTGGGAGTACTAGGAGAATCAGAGAAATAGGGAAGTACCTTGGAGTACATAGGAAGAACAGATAACTAGGGAAATACATGGGAAACATAGGAAGAAGAGATAACTAGGGAAGTACCTGGGAGTACATAGGAGGAACAGATAACTAGGGAAGTACCTGGGAGTACATAGGAAGAAGAGATTACTAGGGAAGTACATGGGAGTACATAGGTATAACAGAAAACCAAGGAAGTACCTGGGAGTGCATAGGAAGAACATATAACCAGGAAACTAAACGGGCGTAATAGGAAGAAGATATAACTAGGTAAGTATATAGGAGGACATAGGAAGAAGAGATAGCTAGGGAAGTACATGGGAGGACATAGGAAGAATGAGATAACCAGGGAAGTACCTGGGAGAAGAAAGGAAAAAGATATAACTAGGGAAGTACCTGGGAGTACAGAGGAGGAACAGATAACTAGGGAAGTACACGGGCGTTCATAGGAAGAAGAGATAACTAGGGAAGTTCATGGAAGGACTTAGGAAGAAGGATAACTAGGGAAGTACCTGGGAGTACATAGGAAGAAGAGATGACTAGGAAAGTACACGGGCGAACATAGAAGAAGAGATAACTAGGGAAGTACACGGGAAGACATAGGAGGAACAGATAACCAGGGAAGTATATGGAGGACATATTAAGGAGATAACAAGGGAAGTACATGGGAGGACATAGGAAGAAGGATGACTAGGAAAGCACCTGGGAGTACAGAGGAAGAACAGATAACTAGGAAGTTACAAGGGGGTACATAAGAAGAAGAGATAACTAGGGAAATACATGGGAAGACATGGGAAGAAGAGATAACTAGGGAAGTATATTGGAGGACATAGGAAGAAATAACTAGGAAAGTACCTGGGAGTAAGTAGGAAGAAGAGATAACTAGGGAAGTACCTGGGAGTACATAGGAAGAATAGATAACTAGGGAAGTACATGGGAGTACATAAGAAGAACAGATAACTAGGGAAGTACCTGGGAGTACATAGGAAGAACAGATAACTAGGAAAGTACACGGGCGTACATAAAAGAAGAGATAACTAGGTGAGTATATGGGAGGATATAGGAAGAAGAGATAACTAGGGAAGTACATGGGAGGACATAGGAAGAAGATATAACTAGGGAAGTACATGGGAGTACATAGGAAGAATATATAAAGAGGAAAGTACCTGGAAGTATATAGGAGGAACAGATAACCAGGGAAGTACCTGGGAGTACATAGGAGGAACAGATACTTAGGGAAGTACACGGGCGTATATAGGAAGAAGAGATAACTAGAGAAGTACATTGGAGGACATAGGAAGAAGAGATAACTAAGGAAGTACATGGGAGGACATAGGAGGAACAGATACCTAGGAAAGTACACGGGCGTACATAGGAAGAAAAGATAACTAGGGAAGTACATGGGAGGATGTAGGAAGAAGAGAAAGTTAGGGAACTACCTGGGAGTACAGAGGAAGAACAGAGAACTAGGAAAGTACACGGATGTACATAGGAAGAAGAGGTAACTACGGAAGTACTTGGGAGGATATAGGAAGAAGAGATAGCTAAGGAAGTACATGGGAGGACATAGGAAGAAGGGATAACTATGGAAGTACCTGGGAGTAGATAGGAAGAACAGATAACTAGGGAAGTACCTGGGAGTATATAGGAAGAACAGATAACTAGGGAAGTACCTGGGAGTACATATGAGGAACAGATAAATAAGGACGTACACGGGCGTACATAGGAAGAAGAGATAACTAGGGAAGTACATAGGAGGACATAGGAAGAAGAAATAGCTAGGGAAGTACCTGGGACTACAAAGGAGGAGCATATAACTAGGAAAGTACACGGGCGTACATAGGAAGAAGAGATAACTAGGGAAGTACATGGGAGGATATAGGAAGAAGAGATAACTAGGATAGTACATGAGAGGATATATTAAGAAAAGATAACTAGGGAAGTACATGGGAGGAAATAGGAAGAAGGATGACTAGGGAAGTACCTGGAAGTATATGGGAAGAACAGATAACTAGGAAAGAACACGGGCGTACATAGGAAGAAGAGATAACTAGGGAAGTACATGGGAGGACATAGGAAGAAGAGATAACTAGGAAAGTACATGGGAGGATATATTAAGAAGAGATAACTAGGGAAGTACATGGGAGGACATAGGAAGAAGGGTAACTAGGGAAGTACCTGGGAGTACATAGGAAGAGGAGATAACTAGGAAAGTACACGGGCTTACATAGGAAGAAGAGATAACTAGGGAAGTACATGGGAAGACATAGGAAGAAGAGATAACTAGGGAAGTACATGGGAGGACATATTAAGAAGAGATAACAAGGGAAGTACATGGGAGGACGTAGGAAAAAGGATGACTAGGGAAGCACCTGGGAGTACATAGGAGGAACAGATAACTAGGAAGTTACACTGGCCTACATAGGAAGAACAGATAACTTGGGAAGTACATGGGAGGAGAGAGGAAGAAGAGATAACTAGGGAAGTATATGGGAGGATATAGGAAGAAGAAATAACTAGGGAAGTAACCTGGGAGTACATAGGAAGAATAGATAACTAGGGAAGTACCTGGGAGTACATAGGAAGAACAGATAACTAGGGAAGTACATGGGAGTACATAGGAAGAACAGATAACTAGAGAAGTACATGGGAGTACATAGGAAGAACAGATGACTAGGAAAGTACATGGGAGTATATAGGAAGAACAGATAACTAGGGAAGTACATGGGAGTCATTAGGAAGAACAGATAACTAGGAAAGTACACGGGCGTACTAAGGAAGAAGAAATAACTAGGTAAGTACATGGGAAGACATAGGAAGAAAAGTTAACTAGGGAAATACATGGGAGGAAGAAGAGATGACTAGGGAAGTACATGGGAGTACATAGAAAGAATATATAACGAAGGAAGTACCTGGGAGTATATAGGAGGAACATATAACTAGGGATGAACCTGGGAGTACATAGGAAGAACAGATACTTAGGGAAGTACACGGGCGTATATAGGAAGAAGACACAACTAGGGAAGTACATGGGATGACATAGGAAGAAGAGATAACTATGGAAATACATAGGAGTACATAGGAGGAACAGATAACTAGGAAAGTTCACGGGCGTACATAGGAACAAGAGATAACTAGGGAAGTACATAGGAAGATGTAGGAAGCAGATATAACTAGGGAAGTACCTGGGAGTACAGAGGAAAAACAATTAACTAGGATCGTACACGGGCGTACATAGGAATAAGAGGTAACTAGGGAAGTACATGGGAGGACATAGGAAGAAGACATAGCTACGGAAGTACGTGGGAGGACATAGGAAGAAGAGATAACTAGGGAAGTACCTGGGAGTAGATAGGAAGAAGAGATAACTAGGGAAGTACCTGGGAGTACATAGGAGGGACGGAAAACTAGGGAAGTACCTGAGAGTACATAGGAGGAACATAAAACTAAGGAAGTACACGGGCGTACATAGGACGAAGAGATAACTAGGGAAGTACATGGGAGGACATACGAAGAAGTGATAACTAGGAAAGTCCCTGGGAGAACAAAAGAGGAACAGATAACTAGGAAAGCACACGGACGTACATAGGAGGAAGAGATAACTAGAGAAATACATGGTAGGACATAGGAAGAAGAGATAACTAGGAAAGTGCATGGGAGGACATATTAAGAAGAGATAACCAGGGAAGTACATGGGAGGACATAGGAAGAAGGATAACTAGGGAAATACCTAGGAGTACATAGGAAGAACAGATAAGTAGGAAAGTACACGGGCGTACAAAAGAATAAGAGATAACAAAGGAAGTACCTGGGAGTACATAGGGGAACATATAACTAGGGAAGTGCACTGGCGTATATACGAAGAAGAGATAACTAGGGAAGAACATGGAGGACATAGGAATAAGTGATAACTAGGGAAGTCCCTGGGAGTACAAAAGAGGAACAGATAACTAGGAAAGTACACGGGCGTACATAGGAAGAATAGATAACTAGAGAAGAACATGGGAGGACATAGAAAGAAGAGATAGCTAGGAAAGTACATGGGAGCACATATTAAGAAGAGATAACTAGGGAAGTACATGGGAGGATACAGGAAGAAGGATAACTAGGGAAGTACCTGGGAGTACAGAGGAGGAACAGATAACTAGGAAAGTACACGGGCGAACATAGGAAAAAGAGATAACTAGGGAAGTACATATGAGGACATAAAAAGAAGAGATAACTAGGGAAGTATATGGGAGGATATAGGAAGAAGAAATAACTAGAGAAGTACCTGGGAGTACATAGGAAGAAGATTTAACTAGGGAAGTACCTAGGAGTACATAGGAGGAACAGATAACTAGGGAATTACATGGGAGTACATAGGAAGAAAAGATAAATAGGGAAGTACTTGGAAGTATATAGGGAGAAAAGATAACTAGGAAAGTACACGGACGTACATAGGAAGAAGAGATAACTAGGTAAACACATGGGTGGACATAGGAAGAAGATATAACTAGGGAAGTACATGGGAGGACATAGGAAGAAGAGATAACTACGGAAGTACCTGGGAGTACATAGGAAGAAGAAATAACTATGGAAGTACCTGGGAGCATATAGGAGGAACAGATAGCTAGGGAAGTACCTAGGAGTACATAGGAGGAACAGATACCTAGGGAAGTACACGGGCGTACATAGGAAGAAGGGATAACTAGTGAAGTACATGGGAGGACAAAGGAAGAAAAGATAACTAGGGAAGTACCTGGGAGTCCATAAGAGATAACTATGGAAGAACCTGGGAGTACATAGTAGAAAACTAAGGAAGTACATGGGAGGACATAGGAGGAACAGATAACTAGGAAGTACATAGGAGGAAATAGGAAGAGCAAATAACAAGGGAAGTACTCGGGAGTACATAGGAAGAAGATTTAACGAGGGAAGTACATGCGAGTACAAAGGAGGAATACATAACAAGGGAAGTACCTTGGAGTACATAGGAAGAACAGATAACTAGGGAAATGTATGGGAGCAAAAAGGAAGAACAGATAACTAGGAAAGTACACTGGCGTACATAGGAAGAAGAGATAACTAGGGAATTACATGGGAGGTCATAGGAAGAAGAGGTCATAGGAAGAAGATATTGCTAGGGAAGTACATTGGAGGACATAGGAAGAAGAGATAACTAGGGAAGTACCTGGGAGTACATAGAATGAATAGATAACAAGGGTAGTACCAAGGAGTACATAGGAGGAACAGATAAATAGGGAAGTACCTGGGAGAACATAGGAAGAAAGTTAAACTATTGAAGTACATGAGAGTACATAGGAAGAAGAGATAACTAGGGAAGTACCTGGACGAACATAGGAAAAACAGATAGCTAGGAAATTACACGGGCGTACATAGGAAGAAGAGATAACTAGGGAACTATATGAGAGGTCATAGGAAGAAGAGATAAATAGGGAAGTACATGGGAGGACATAGGAAGAAGAGCTAACTAGGGAAGTACCTGGGAGTACATAAGAGATAACTATGGAAGAACCTGGGAGTACATAGTAGGAACAGGTAACTAGGGAAGTACCTCGGAGTACATAGGAAGAACAGATAACTTGAGAAGTACATGGGAGTACATAGGAAGAACAGATAACCAGGGAAGTACCTGGGAGTACATAGGAAAAACATATAACTATGAAACTACACTTGCTTACATAAGAAGAAGAGATAACTGGGAAAGTACATAGGAGGACATAGGAAGAAGAGATAGCTAGGGAAGTACATGGGAGGATATAGGAAGAAGGGATAACTAGGGAAGTACCTGGGAGTAGATACGAAGAGATAACTAGGGAAGTACCTGGGAGTACATAGGAGGAACAGATAAGTAGGGAAGTACACGGGCGTACATAGGAAGAAGAGATAAATAGGGAAGTACATGGGAGGACATAGGAAGAAGAGATAACTAGGGAAGTACCTGGGAGTACATATGAGGAACATATTGCGAGGAAAGTACACGGGCGTACATAGGAAGAACAGGTAGCTAGGGAAGTACATGAGAAGACATAGGAAGAAGAGATAACTAGGGAAGTACATAAGAGGACATATTATGAAGTGATTACTAGGGAAGTATATGGGAGGTCATAGGAAGAAGGATGACTAGGGAAGTACCTGGTAGTACATAGGAGGAAGAGATATTTAGGAAAGTACACAGGCGAAAATAGGAAGAAGAGATAACTAGGGAAGTACATAGGAGGATATAGGAAGAAGAGATAACTCGGGAAGTATATGGGAAGACATAGGTTGAAGAAATAACTAGGTAAGTACATGGGAGTACGTAGAGAGAAAAGATAACTAGGGAAGTACCTCGGAGTACATAGGAAGAACAGATAACTAGGAAAGTATATGGGAGTACATAGGAAGAACAGATAACTAGGAAAGTAAACGGGTGTACATAGGAAGAAGAAGATAACTAGGTAAGTGCATTTGACGACATAGGAAGAAGAGATAACTAGGGAAGTACATGGGAGGACACAGGAAGAAGAGATAACTGGGGATGTACCTGGGAGTACATAGGAAGAAGAGATAACTAGGGAAGTACCTAGGAGTACATAGGAGGAACAGATAACTAGGGAAGTACATTGGAGTACATAGGAAGAACAGAAAAATAGGGAAATACTTGGGAGTACAAAGGAATAACAGATAATTAGGAAAGTACACGGGCGTACATAGGAACAAGAGATAACTAGGTAAGTACATGGGAGGACATAGGAAGAAGATATAACTAGGGAAGTACATGGGAGGACATAGGAAGAAAAGATAACTAGGGAAGTACCTGGGAGTACATAGGAAGAAGAGATTATTATGGAAGAACCTGGGAGTATATAGGAGGAACAGATAGCTAGGGAAGTACCTAGGAGTACATTGGAGGAACAGATACCTAGGGAAGTACACGGGCGTACATAGGAAGAAGAGATAACTAGTGAAGTACATGGGAGGACATAGGAAGAAGAGATAACTAGGGAAGTACCTGGGAGTTCATAGGAGGAACAGAAAACTTGGAAAGTACACGGGCGTACAAAGGAAAAAGAGATAACTACTGAAGTCCATGGGAGGATATAGGAAGAAGAGATAGCTAGGGAAGTACTTGGGAGTACATAGGAAGAACAGATAACTAGGGAAGTACATGGGAGGATATAGAAAGAAGAGATAACTAGGGAAATAACTGGGGTACATAGGAAGAACAGATAACTAGGGAAGTACATGGGACGACATAGGAAGAAGAGAAACGTAGGGAAGTGCATGGGAGTACATAGGAAGAAAAGATAACTAGGAAAGTACACGGGCGCGCATAGGAAGAACAGATAACTAGGGTAGTACATGGGAATACGTAGGAGGAAGAGATAACTAGGAAAGTACCTGGGAGTACATAGGAAGAAGAGATAACTAGGGAAGTATACGGGCGTACATAGGAAGAAGAGACAACTAGGGAAGTACATGGGAGGACATAGGAAGAAGAGATAGCTAGGGAAGTACATGGGAGTACTTAGGACGAACAGATAACAAGGAAAGTACACAGGCGTACATAGAAAGTAGAGATAACTAGGGAAGTACATAGGAAGACAAAGGAGGAACAGAAAACTAGGGAAGTACATAAGAGAACAAAGGAAGAAGTAACTAGGGAAGTACCCGGGAGTACATCGGAAGAAGATATAACGAGGGACGTACATGGGAGTATATAGGAGGAACAGGTAAGTAGAGAAGTACCTGGGAGTAATTAGGAGGAACAGATAACTAGGGAAGTACATGGGAGTACATAGGAAGAACAGATCACTAGGGAAGTACCTGGTAGTACATAGGAAGAACAGATAATTAGGAAAGTACACGGGCTTACATAGGAAGAAGAGATAACTAGGAAAATACATGGGAGGTCATAGGAAGAAGAGATACCTAGGGAAGTACATGGGAGGACATAGGAAGAGATAACTAGGGAAGTACCTGGAAGTACATAGGAAGAATACATAACTAGGGTAGTACCTGGGAGTACATAGCAGGAACACATAAATAGGGAAGTATCTGCGAGTACATAGGAAGAACATCTAACTAGGGATGTACATGGGAATACATAGGAAGGAGAGATAACTAGGGAAGTACATGGGAAAACCTAGAAAAAACAGATAGCTAAGAAAGTACACGGGCGTACATAGGAAGAAGATATATCTAGGGAAGTACATGGGAGGTCATAGGAAGAAGATATGAATAGGGAAGTACATTGGAGGACATAGGAAGAAGAGATAACTAGGGAAGTACCTGGGAGTACATAAGAAGAGATATCTAGGGAAGTACCTAGGAGTACATAGGAGGCACAGGAAAGTAGGGAAGTACCAGGGAGTATATAGGAAGAAAATATAACTTGGGAAGTACATGGGAGTACATAGGAAGAACAGAAAACCAGGGAAGTACCTGTGAGTACATTGGAAGAATATATAACTATGGGACTACACGGGCATACATAGGAGGAAGAGATAACTAGGGAAGTACATGGGAGGACATAGGAAGAAGAGATAGCTAGGGAAGTACATGGGAGGACATAGGAAGAAGAGAAAACTAGGGATGTACCTGGGAGAAGATAGGATGAAGAGATAGCTAGGGAAGTACCTGGGAGTACATGGGAAGAACAGATAAGTAGGGAAGTACACGGGCATACATAGTAAGAAGAGTTATATAGGGAAGTACAAGGGAGGACATAGGAAGAAGAGATAACTAGGGAAGTTCCTGGGAGTACATAGGAAGAATAGATAACTAGGGTAGAACCTGGGAGTACATAGGAGGAACAAATAAATAGGGAAGTACCTGCGAGTCCATTGGAAGAACATTTAACTAGGGATTTACATGGGAATACATAAGAAGGAGAGATAACTAAGGAAGTACATGGGAGAACCTAGAAAGAACAGGTAGCTAGGAAAGTACACCGGCGTACATAGGAAGAAGATATAACTAGGGAAGTAGATGGGAGGTCATAGGAAGAAGAATTAAACAGGGAAGTACATTGGAGGACATAGGAAGAAGAGATAAATAGGGAAGTACCTGGGAGTACATAAGAAGAAGAGATAGCTACGGAAGTACCTGGGAGTACATAGGAGGAACAGGAAACTAGGGAAGTACCTGGGAGTACATAGGAAGAAATGATAACTTGGGAAGTACATGCAGTACATAGGAAGAACAGATAACCAGGGAAGTACCTGGGAGTACTTTGGAAGAACATATAACTATGGAACTACACGGACGTACATAGGAAGAAGAGATAACTAGGGAAGTACATGGGAGGACATAGGAAGAAGAGATAGCTAGGGAAGTACATGGGAGGACAAAGGAAGAAGAGATAGCTAGGGAAGTACCTGGGAGTAGATAGGATGAAGAGATAGCTAGGGAAGTACCTGGAAGAACATGGGAACAACAGATAAGTAGGGAAGTACACGGGCGTACATAGTAAGAAGAGTTAACTAGGGAAGTACATGGGAGGACAAAGGAAGAAGAGATAACTAGGGAAGTACCTCGGAGTACATGTGACGAACATATAACTAGGAAAGTGCACGGGCGTACATAGGCAGAAGAGATAACTAGGGAAGTACATGGGAAGACATAGGAAGAAGAGATAACTTGGGAAGTACATGGGAGGACATATTAGGAAGAGATAACTAGGGAAGTACATGGGAGGACGTAGGAAGAAGGATAATTAAGGAAGTACCTGGGAGTACATAGGAAGAAGAGATAATTACGAAAGTACACGGACGTACATAGGAAGAAGAGATAACTTGGGAAGTACATGGAAGGACATAGGAAGAAGAGATGACTAGGGAAGTATATGGGAGGACATAGGAAGAAGAAATAACTAGGGAAGTACCTGGGAGTACATAGGAAGAAGAGATAACTAGGGAAGTACCTGGGAGTACATAGGAAGAACAGGTAACTAGGGAAGTACATGGGAGTACATAGGAAGAACAGATAACTAAGGAAGTACCTGGAAGTACATAGGAAGAACAGATAACTAGGAAAGTACACGGGCGTACATAGAAAGAGGAGATAACTAGGTAAGTGCATTTGACGACATAGGAAGAAGAGATAACTAGGGAAGTACAAGGGAAGACATAGGAAGAAAAGATAACTAGGGATGTACCTGAGAGTACATAGGAAGAAGAGATAACTAGGGAAGTACCTGGAAGTATATCGGAGGAACAGAAAACTAGGGAAGTACCTGGAAGTACATAGGAGGAAGAGATACCTAGTGAAGTACACGGGCGTACATAGGAAGAAGAGATATCTAGGGAAGTATATGGGAGGACATAGGAGGAAAGATAACTAGGGAAGTACCTGGGAGTCCATAGGAGGAATAGATAACTAGGAAAGTACCCAGGCGTACATAGGAAATAGAGATAATTAGGGAAGTACATGGGAGGATGTAGGAAGAAGAGATAACTAGGGAAGTACCTATGTGTACATAGGAAGAACAGATAACTAGGAAAGAACACGGGCGTCCATAGGAAAAAGAGGTAACAAGGGAAGTACATGGGAGGACATAGGAAGAAGAGATAGATAGGGAAGTACATGGGCGTACATAGGAAGAAGAGATAACCAGGGAAGTACATGGGAAGACATAGGAAGAAGAGATAAGTAGGGAAGTACATGGGAGGACATTTTTGGAAGAGATAACTAGGGAAGTACATGGGAGGACATAGGAAGAAGAGATAACTAGGGATGTACCAGGGAGTACATAGGAAGAAGAGATAACTAGGGAAGTACCTGGAAGTATATCGGAGGAACAGATAACTAGGGAAGTACCAGGAAGTACATAGGAGGAACATATACCCAGGGAAGTATACTTGCGTACATAGGAAGAAGAGATATCTAGGGAAGTACATGGGAGGAGATAGGAAGAAAAGATAACTAGGGAAGTACCTGGGAGTTCATAGGAGGAATAGATAACTATGAAAGTACACTGGCGTACATAGGAAGAAGAGATAATTAGGGAAGTACATGGGAGGATATAGGAAGAAGAGATAACTAGGGAAGTACCTGGGATTACATAGGAAGAACAGATAACTAGAAAAGTATACGGGCGTCCATACTAAGAAGAGGTAACTAGGGAAGTACATGGGAGGACATAGGAAGAAGAGATAGATAGAGAAGTACATGGGAGGACATAGGAAGAAGACATAACTAGGGAAGTACTTGGGAGTAGATAGGAAGAAGAGATAACTAGGGAAGTACCTGGGAGTACATAGGAGGAACAGATAAATAGGGAAGTACTTGGGAGTACAGAGGAGGAATACATTACTAGGGAAGTACACGGGCGTACATAGGAAGAAGATATAACTAGGGAAGTACATGGGAGGACATAGGATGAAGAGATAACTAGAGAAGTACCTAGGAGTACAAAGGAGGAACAGATAGCTAGGAAAGTACACGGGCGTTCATAGGAAGAAGAGATAATTAGGGAAGTGCATGAGAGGACATAGGAAGAAGAGATAACTTGGGAAGTACATGGGAGGACATTAAGAAGGGATAACTAGGGAAGTACATGGGAGGACATAGGAAGAGGGATAACTAGGGAAGTACCTGGGAGTATATAGGAAAAACAGATAACTAGGAAAGTTCACGGGCATACATAGGAAGAAGAGATAACTAGGGAAGTTCATGGGAGGACATAGGAAGAAGAGATAACTAGGGAAGTATATGGGAGGACATAGGAAGAAGATATAATTAGGGAAGTACCTGGGAGTGCATACGAAGAGTGCATACCTGGGAGTACATAGGAGGAACAGATAATTAGGGAAGTACATGGAAGTCCATAGGAAGAACAGATAGGTAGGTAAGTACATGGGAGTACATAGGAAGAACAGTTAACTAGGAAAGTACACGGGCGTACATAGGAAGAACGGATAACTAGGTAAGCACATGGGAGGACATAGGGAGAAGAGATAAATAGGGAAGTACATGCGAGGACATAGGAAGAAGAGATAACTAGGGAAGTACCTGGAAATACATAGGAAGAAGAGATAACTAGGGAAGTATCTGGGAGTATATAGAAGGAACAGATAACTTGGGAAGTACCTGGGAGTACATAGGAGGAACAGATACCTAGGGAAATACACGGGCGTACATAGGAAGAAGAGATAACTAGGGAAGTACATGGGAGGACATAGGAAGAAGAGATAACTAGGGAAGTACCTGGGAGTACATAAGAGGAACAGATAACTAGGGAAGTACACGGGCGTACATAGGAAGAAGAGATAACTACTCAAGTACATGGGAGGATATAGGAAGAATAGATTACTAGGGAAGTACCTGGGAGTACATAAGAAGAACAGATAACTAGGGAAGTACATGGGAGGACATAGGAAGAAGACATAACTGGGGAAGTACCTGGGGTACATAGGAAGAACAGATAACTAGGGAAGTACTTGGGAGTACATAGGAGGAACAGATAGCTAGGGAAGTACTTGGGAGTACATAGGAGGAATACATTACTAGGGAAGTACACGGGCGTACATAGGAAGAAGATATAACTAGGGAAGTACATGGGAGGACATAGGAAGAAGAGATAACTAAAGAAGTACCTAGGAGTAGAAAGGAGGAACAGATAGCTAGGAACGTACACGGGCGTTCATAGGAAGAAGAAATGACTAGGGAAGTACATGGGAGTACATAGGAAGAATAGATAACTAGGAAAGTACACGGGCGTACATCTGAAGAACAGATAACTAGGGAAGTACATTGGAGGACATAGGTAGAAGAGATAACTAGGAAGTACATGGGAGTGCATAGGAAGAACTGATAACTAGGAAAGTACACTGGCGTACATAGGAAGAAGAGATAACTTGGGAAATACCTGGGAGTACATAGGAAGAACAGATAACTAGGGAAGTACAAGGGAGTACATAGGAAGAAGAGATAACCAGGGAAGTACTTGGGAGTACATAGGAAGAACAGATAACTGTGAAGTACATGGGAGGACATAGGAAGAAGAGAGAACTAGGAAGCACATGGGAGTACATAGGAAGAACAGATAACAAGGAAAGTACACGGGCGTACATAGGAAGAACAGATAACTAGGGAAGTACATGGGAGGACATAGGAAGAAGAGATAACTAGGGAAGTACATGGGAGTACATAATAAAAACAGATAACTAGGAAAGTACATGGGAGTACATAGGAAGAACAGAAAATTAGGGAAGTACATGGGAGTACATAGGAAGAAAAATAACTTGGGAAGTACATGGGAGTACATAATAAAAACAGATAACTAGGAAAGTACACGGGAGTACATAGGAAGAACAGATAATTAGGGAAGTACATGGGAGTACATACGAAGAAAAGATAACTTGGGAAGTACACGGGAGTTCATAGGAAGAACAGATAACTAGGGAAATACATATGAGTACATAGGTAGGACAGATGATAAGGAAACTACATGGAAGTACATGGGAAGGATAGACATCTAGGATTATATATGGTAGTATATAGGAAGGACAGATAACTAGGGAAGTACAAGGGAGTACGTAGGCAGAAAGTAACTAGGGAAACATATGGTAGTACATGGAAAGGAAAGATGACTAAAGACGTACATGGGAACATATGGGAAGTACGGATAACTAGGGAAGTGTATGGGAAGGACAAATAACTAGAAAAGCACATGGGGAGTACATGGGAAGTACAAATAACTATGGGAGGTACATGAGAGTACATTTTAAAGGCAGACAACGAGGGAAGTACATAGGAATACATGAGAATGGCAAACAACCCGGGTAGTACATGGAAGTACATTGGAAGGTCTTAAAACTAAGGAAGTACATGGGGTACATGGAAAGAACAGATACCTTGGAAAGTATATGGGACTACATGGGAAGGATAGATAACAAGGGAAGTACATGGGAGTGCATGGGAAGAGCAGTAACTAAGGAGTTCATGGGAGCACATGGGAAATGCAGAGAGCTATGGAAATACATGGAAGTGCATTAGAAGGGCAGATACCCAGGAAAATACGTGGGAGTACACGGGAAGTACAGACAACTGCCGAAGTAAATGGGAGTAAGTGAGAAAAACAGTAACTTGGGCAGTACATTGGAGTACATGGAAAGAAAAGATAACTAAGGAAGTACATGGAAGTACATGAGAAGGGAAGATAACAAGGGAAGCACATGAGAGTATATGGGACTGACAGATAACTAGGAAAGTACATAGAAGTACATGAGAAGGGTATATAACCAGGGTAATACAAGGGAGTACATGGGAAGCGTAGAGAACTAGGGAAGTGTATGGGGTACATGGAAGGAACAGATAACTTGGAAAGTACATGGAAGCTCATTGAATGGATACATAACTAGGGGAGTGCATGCGAGTACATGGGAAGGTCAGTAACTAAGGCAGTACAAAGGAAAGGCAGATAACTAGGGAAGTAGATGTGAAGAACACATTACTAGGGAAGTACATGGGATGGACAGATAACAAGAGACCTGATTTTCTTTAGTGATTTTGTCTCAAATTATCGATATGTGTATTTGACCAAAGACCGAAGTGAGGGCAAGGGGTTGGTAGATCTTGTCACTGGTTTTCATAACTTGTGTTGTGTTTGGTATGTTCCAAGAGTCAGGAACTCTCCCTTCCTGTAATGGTTCGTCGTATATCTTGATGTTAGAAGAGGCTGATTTCCTGCTAAACTCTTTCGATATTCTTGGGGTAACATCGTCTGGACCAATTGATTTCTTAGGATTTAGTTTGTTTAGATATCTAATTACTTTGTGACATTCAACATTCTTACACTTCAACTTGAGATGGTAAACACTGAGGCGAAATACCTAGTCAGAAGGGTAGCCATTTCTCTGTTGTTACTTCTTAACGTCCCATTATCGGTTGATAATGGGAAAATAGAGTCCTTGTTTTTTTTTTCTTGCAACCTGAGCATATCAAGAATTCTTTAGCGTTCCCTTTCACACTGCGAGAAGTTCTTTTTTAAAGTCTTCCTGCGGATTCTCATTTTGAAATATAATGAAAGAGCATGAAAAGCGTTGGAAAGGTCTTGTCTGCATGTTCCCGAGATAGAGGAAAACGAAGAAATACCCATGAGTGTGTTATGGGTTTTTCTTCGTTTTGCCAGGGAACGGAGCAGAAACTGAGGGGGTTGTTTGATGCAGTGGAACAAAGACCTGTGAATATTGAAACAGAGGTACACGAGAATATGACAATTGAACCTATAAGGCGAATGATATTTACTATCAGGGACAAAATGATCAGAGAAGTACATGATTTGTTGGATGAAAGGCCAAGGAAAGAATAGAGCTGTCAGAATCAGCGCAAGTTGACAAAATTCAGGAAACACAAAGCCTAGTGGGTTGATGGGTCAAGGCTGTCGGAGGCTGGTGAAAAGCCCTCCACCATTTGTACCACAGGGTTATCACAGGGTACCACAGGGTTACCAGAGGGTACCACAGGGTTATCACAGGGCACCACAAGGTCACCACATGGTACCAATGGGTTATCACAGGGCACCACAGGGTTACCTCTGGGTACCATAAGGCTATCACATGGCATCACAGGGTTACCACAAGGTAGCACATGGTTATCACAGGTCACCAGAGGGTTACCACAGGGTACCACAGGGTTATCACAGGGCACCACAGGGTACAACAGGGTTACCACAGGGTACCACAGGGTTATCACAGGACACCACAGGGTTACCACAGAGTAGCATAGGGTTATCACAGGGCACCACAGGGTTACCACAGGGTACCACAGGGCTATCACAGGGCACCGCAGGGTTACCACAGGGTACCACAGGGTTATCACAGGGAACCGCAGGGTTACATCAGGGTACCATGGGGTTACCACAGAGTACCACAGGGTTACCACAAGGTACCAGAGGGATATCACACGGCACCACAGGGTTACCACAGGGTACCACAGAGTTATCACAAGGCACCACAGGGTTACCACAAGGTACCACAAGGTTACCACAGGGCACCACAGGATTACCACAGAGTACCACAGGGCTACCACAGGGTACCACAGGGTTATCACAGAGCACCACAGGGTTACCACAGGTACCACAGGGTTACGACAGGGCACCACAGGGTTACCACAGGGTACCACAGGGCTATCACAGGGCACCGCAGGGCTACCACAGGGTACCACAGGGCTACCACATAGTAACACAGGGTTATCACAGGGTACCACAGGATTGTCACAGGGTAACACAGGGTTATCACAGGGCACCACAGAGTTATCACATGGTAACACAGGGTTATCACAGGGTACCACAGGATTGTCAGAGGGTACCACAGGGTTATCACAGGGCACCACAGGGTTACCACAGGGTACCGCAGGGTTATCACAGGGCACTGTAGGGTTACCAAAGGGTACCACAGGGTTACCACATGGTAACACAGGGTTATCACAGGGTACCACAGGGTTATCACAGGGCACCGCAGGATTACCACAGGGTACCACAGGGTTACCACATGGTAACAGAGGGTTATCACAGGGTACCACAGGATTGTCAAAGGGTACCACAGGGTTATCACAGGGCACCACAGGGTTACTACAGGGTACCACAGGGTTATCACAGGGCACCACAGGGCTACCACAGGGTTCTCACAGGGCACCACAGGGTTACAACAGGGTACCAGAGGGTTGCCACAGGGTACCACAGGATTATCACAGGGCGCCACAGGGTTACTACAGGGTACTACAGGATTATCACAGGGCACCACAGGGTTGCCACAGGGTACCACAGGATTATCACAGGGCGCCACAGGGTTACTACAGGGTACTACAGGCTTATCACAGGGCATCACAGGATTACCATAGGGTTCTCAAAGGGCACTACAAGGTTACCAGAGGGTACCACAGGGTTATCACAGGGTACCACAGGGTTACCACAGGGCACCAGAGGGTTACCACAGAGTATCACAGGGTTACCACAGAGTACCACAGGGTTATCACAGGGCACCACAGGGTTACCACAGGGTACCAGAAGGTTATCACAAGGTACCACACGGTTACCACAGGGTACCACAGAGCTATCACAGGGCACCACAGGGTTACCACATGGTAACACAGGGTTATCACAGGGTACCACAGGATTGTCACAGGGTACCACAGGGTTATCACAGGGCACCACAGGGTTACCACAGGGTACCACAGGGTTATCACAGGGTACCACAGGGTTATCACAGGGCACCACAGGGTTACCACAAGTTACTACAGGATTATCACAGGGCACCACAGGGTT
Source organism: Panulirus argus (assembly GCA_038088735.1). Taxonomy (NCBI): domain Eukaryota; kingdom Metazoa; phylum Arthropoda; class Malacostraca; order Decapoda; family Palinuridae; genus Panulirus; species Panulirus argus. Next base: position 1,447 of record JAYMFT010303236.1, on the reverse strand, counting down.
ACCACAGGGTACCACACGGATCTCAAAGGATAACACAGGGTTACCATAGGGTGCAACAGGGTTATCACAGGGTACCACGGGGTTATCACAGGATACCACAGGATTGTCACAGGGTACCACAGGGTTATTGTCACAGGGCACTACAGGGTTACCACAGGGTTCTCACAGGGCACCACAGGGTTACCACAGGGTACCACAGGGTTATCACAGGGTACCACAGGATTACCACAGGGTACCACAGGGTTATCACACGGCACCACAGTGTTATCACAGGCTACCATAGGGTTACCACAGGGTACCACAATGATATCACAGGGTACCATAGGGATACCACAGGGTACCACATGGTTACCACAGGGTACCACAGGGATATCACAGGGTACCAGAGGGTTGTCACAGGGTACCACAAGGTTATCACTGACAAATTGCTATCTGTGTCCAACCGTCTGACGGAGCGCATGTTGCATGTGATCATCACCTGCGCAGAACCCTATTGTGTAAGTGTAGACTGATGCCAATACCTCCAAAGTGATTAAAACAGGATGATATGCAGAAAAGCGTTCGTATTTACACAGAGATCAGTTAAAGATTGCATAAATAATAGTATTAGAAATTTTGTGTGGTCGAATTCTTCATGTAGATGTTAACATGAACTGAAACTTATGTACGACAGGAAGCAGAAATTTTCTCTTAGTTGTGGAAAAAAATAAGTAGTCATCGCTAGTATATATTCCCTATGACCGCTTCCACAGACCAGCAGGGTGATCTGTGCATAGTCCTATACACATTGATGTTCGTGTGCATTTCCAAATTTCAAAACATGCAGATACCTAAGTCAGTGTTGGTCAAACTAGGGTACGTGTACCCCTAGGAATACACAGCATTGTTCAAAGGGTAAAATCCGATCCAGCTTAAGCGAACTCTGATCCAACTTCTGTAAACTCATCCAACCGCTGTAAGCTCTAATCCAATTGCTGCAAACTCTTATCCAACCGCTGCAAGGTCTGATCCAACTGCTGCAAACTCTTATCCAATCGCCGTAAGCTCTGATCCAACTGCTGCAAACTCTTATGCAACCACTGTAAGCTATAATGCAACTGCTGCAAACTCTTATTCAACCGCTGTAAGCTCTGATCCAACTGGTGCAAGCTCTTATCCAACCGCTGTAAGCTCTGATCCAACTGCTGCAAACTCTTATGAAACCGCTGTAAGCTCTGATCCAACTGCTGCAAACTTTTATGCAACCGCTGTAAGCTCTGATCCAACCGCTGCAAACTCTTTTCCAACCGCTGTAAGCTCTGATCCAACTGCTGCAAACTCTTATCTAACCGCTGTAAGCTCTGATCCAACTGCTGCAAACTCTTATCCAACCGCTGTAAACTCTGATCCAATTGCTGCAAACTCTTTTCCAACCGCTGTAAGCTCTGATCCAACTGCTGCAAACTCT
>JAYMFT010303225.1:0-10215 GCA_038088735.1 Panulirus argus | reverse complement strand
AACTATTCTTCCCCTTTTCCCTTGAGCTTCGTTTCACTCAGAGCCAGAACATCCAGGTTTCTTTCCTCAAACATACATAGATGTTAAAGTTATGGCGTTGGTTTGGGCCTCAGCCCATGAGCTTTAAAAAAAAAAAAAAAAAAAAAAATCAGGCTATAGGACTTGAAGGGAAGAATTCTTAATGATGGCAAGAAATTATATAAGGAGCTAAATGATAAATTCAAGTATTTTTACTGTGCGGGACAGTAATGCATCAGCATTAACAAGGAGGAATGGGGATGAACTCTTGGAATGTATACTAATCAACAGAACATAATCAGGCTATTTAAACAATTTGAACCATACAAAGCCCACATTCTTGATGAAGTTTTCCCATATATGCTGAGGCACTGTCTAGACCACTTGAAATATTGTTCAGTGAGTCATTAGTGAACGATATAGTTCCAAAGATTTGGAAATGTTATGCCTATGTTTAAGAAAGGGGATTGGGATACTGCACTAACTACGGGTCAGTCTCACCAACAAGTATGGTTTGTAAACATTGGAAAACATAATCTGAAAGCAAGTGAATTACTGCTTGCAAAGGGGAAACTTTCTAACTGGAAGGCAACCTGGTTTTAGGGAAAGAAGGCCATGCATGACCAAATTCTAGACTTTTATGACAGGGGAAGGTCTATCATAGATGAAAGAGAGGGATTATCAGACTATGTGTTCTCAGATTGGCCAGAATGCCTTTGACATGGTTTTTCATTGGAGGATGATTGTATAGCTAGATAGAGAAGCAGGAATAAAGGGTGGGTTACTTCAGTGGATAGAAGACTTCTTTTTTGGAATGAAGTGAAGAAGGCAGGTAAGAGGTGCATCCTTTAAGTAGGTAAGGGTTAAAAGTGTTATGCCACAAGGCTTGATCGTGGACCCACTGCTTTTCTTGGTGTATGTAAATGGCTTGCCAGACAAACTTGAATATAAACATGTTTGAGGACGATATCACAGACATGAGAGAAATTATGATGATGATTGCATCAGCCTATAGGGGAACCTGGACAAACTCTAAAGTTGGTCGGTTAAATGGATGATGAGATTCGATCAAAGTAAGTTCAAGATGATAAGGATTGGACAGAGTGGAAAAAGACCTCAGTGTAATTAATATCTAATGAGATATAAGTTACTTGAATCTGCATGTGAAAAAGACGTAGGGGTCAATATTATGGTTAATTTATTGCCATTGCTAAACATTAAGAGAATTGTGAGAAAGGTAAAACATCTGGCAAATATAAGACTCCCATTCAAATATATGGACCAGAACATGTTCGTAAAATTATCTGTAACATTTATGATACAAAAACAGGACTTTGCCTCACACATCTGGTCACTGCACCTAAAGAAACACAAAGATCTGATTGAAAGGGTACAGAGAAGAGCAGCTAAGATGGGACCTGAATTTAAGAGAATTGAGCTACAATGAGAGGCTGAGGGTTATAAAGCTGTTCATCATGGTGAATTGAAGAGAGAGGGACCTAAAAATGCTTAAAAGTTTCTGTTACAAAACTGTCCATCATAGAGAATTGGAGAGATAGGGGGACCTAAAAATGCTTAAAAGTTTCAAAGTCAGCTGGATGATCTAAATAGGGAACAGTTCTTCAAAAAATGCATCACCTAAGTAACCAGAGGCCATAATGAAAAGCTGGTTTGAAAGGATGTTGAGAAGTACTGGTTTAGTGTTAGGATGGTGGATGGTAGGGAGGAACTAATTAGTGAGGCAGTTAATGCTGGTATTTTACAGGTTTGAAAGGCTACTTATTGGCTTAGAACATTCAGGAGGTGGAGCCCTTCAAGTGTAGAACTTTCTTCCTATTCTGTACAAGTAGATGATTACAAAGAGGTAATTAAAATATCTTAGAAAAAAGTTCTATAGGGGTTCCTTCTTTCATCCATACCCTTCTAAGAAAGAACTGTAGCACATCTAAGTCTGGGTCTGCCAGAGGCAGATGTGCCTTTTCAAAGCAGCACTTTTGAGGCCATTGAGCTAGGTCCTCAGGCAGGTTTCCCTTGAGATTGCTCCTTGTTAGTCAGGGGACAACTCCAGTAGTTCCATGATTTTTGTGAGTTTGACAAGTACTTGTATGTGATGTTTAAAAGAGGTTTGTGTTGAAGTTGGAAATCTCAGCCACCCCTGTCAAGGAAACTTTAGGAAAACCCCCATCTCAGCTATTACTGTAACAATCTGTAGAGATGATAGGTAAGGATGTCATTGAGTTGCATTGGGACCAGTTTCTAAAAAAAAAAAAAAAAAAAAAAAAAAATTTTTTTAGATCTGACTTTCTAAACACCTACATACTGAAACAGGTTCAAGAAAACCATTTTACAGAGTATCTGCCAGACCTTACAGTTAGGAATAAAAGGATGCTTATTGGCACATTCCTATACACCTTAGAATGAGGAAGTTTTGGGCAGTCATAACTAGTATACAGTCCTGTGAATTCATGGTAATGTCATTCATCTTATGCATAACCTAATTTTTTCCTTTTTTAACCACAGATATTTCTGCTGTGTTCCCATATTAACATCCTCCAAAGTGTTAGTTTTGGCTTACTTTGTAGACTGTGATGATTTCAGTTTCAGAGGAGAAATGTGCCACACTAGGGCTTTGAATGGTGAACACCTTTGAAAAAGTAGGTTTTACACCTTTGAAAATGTAGGTTTTGTCATCAACTTTGACAAGTCCCACTTATTTTCCAGCCATAACTTTATCTTTGTCAATTCAGGGACAAAGCTTGGTTCTTTGCAATGCTGCTGTTGCCATATGGATCCAGACCTTGGTGTCTCATTGTCATCTAGAGCAGCTTCTGGGGAAGTTCAGTTTTTTCAGCCACATGCAGTGACAGGGCAGTGCTGTCAGCCAGAAGGATTGCCTTTAGGGAAACAAATTCTTTCTCTGCAGAAAGCAGAGATCTTTCAAGAACACTCCCCCAGGAACTTCTCAAAAATTTAGTTTGGTAGACTGAGTTAGATAACCTCAAAAAACACTTGCCTTGGAGATCTTCAGCAGCTTCTTTTGGTGGTTTGGATTATGCTTAGAATAAAGGATGTGGAATTTTACTTGTGATGGATAATACTATGGTTGTCTGCTGCCTGGTGAACAAAGGTTTTTGCATACATCCGCCCCTCATAGAGTTAGTGTAAAGGTTCTCTTCCTGGTATGGATTATGCTTAGAATCAAGGATATGGAATTTTACTTGTGATGGATAATACTATGGTTGTCTGCTGCCTGGTGAACAAAGGATCTTGCATAGATCTACTCATATAGTTAGTGTAACGGTTCTCTTCCTAGCAGTATCCAAAGGACTATCTCTAATCTTTTTATCTCCAAGAAGTATGCATTGTATGAATATGTGTCATTTAGAGATTAGACACAGTGTCACCAGAAATATGCATGGTGAGGGAAGACTTCACTTGGATCTTTTCCTTAGGAATGGCACCTCAAGTGGATCTCTTTGCCATCAGAATCACTGTACATCTACTGTCATAATGTATCACCAGTTTTAGACATTGGGCAGTTGCAGCAGACTTTGTTTTTGGATTGGAATTTTTGGAATCAATTTATCTTTCTACTCCAGAACATCAAGAAAAAGTTCACAGCCTGGTTGGTTTTCAAGGTTTAATAATACTAGTGGCCCTGGAGTGGGCAGATAACTTTGGTGCCAGAGACTCTCATCTCTGCCATACCATACTCTTCAGTAGATGTCTCAGGTTTTTCTGGACCACCGCAGGTGTTCATGAGGTGGATGCTGATAAATTTAACTGAAAAATGTGCGCTTTACAATCTCAAAGCTAACCCTTTTACTCTCAAGCAACATTGGATATTTCAAGTGGAGTGGTTAGTGAAGAGTAGGCTGTTAAGATAGATATATGAAAAAGTGATTTAGATTTATTATAGTAGACATTTGTAAGAAATGAAAAGATAAGAGAGATGGAGCACTTTGGAAAGGATTGTTCATACAGGGGAGTTCCCATTCTTATGAATGTCCAACCTATAAACACCATTACTTACAAACGAGCTCCAAAAAGTAATATTTAGTTCCTAGTCTGACCTACAACTGACTGCTCAAAACTACATACTATGAAACAACTCAAATATGCATTTTTTTTTTTTTTTGTTAAAATAGTGCCTGATATGATGTTTTATTAACTATATTTACTTTGGAATACAATATATGATACATTGTATATTCCAAATTATGAACAATTCAACTTATGAATAAGGTCCAGGAATGTAACTTGTTCATGAGTTAGGGATTCCCTATAAACTAAATTTAGATTGATGAAATAGAATAAATAGTGCTGAAAGTGTTTGTAGGTTATATTAGTAGGAAAGCTTGAAATAAGAGACAAAAGATAGAGGAAGAATAGAAAGAAAGTTGTGCATCAGTATGTAGGAATGGGTAAATGTCTGTAATGACAAAAAGATATTAAGAAAGGCTCACTGGGGGCTACCTGCCTGTATTGTTTAATTCATAGACAAAATGTTCTGGAATTTGACAATTTTTGATCCAGCAAACATTAGCATTGCTGTTAAACTTTTGGTAGCTCAAATTGATGTATTATACATAAACTGTTTCCTCTGTGACTGTAGGTAGTACATATATATTGTTTGGTGCATATATACAATTCCTTCATGAAATTGTTTAGGTTATTCTGATATTTGCATTTTTACTTGCATATGACACATATAGTTTCTTGTGAAGTGCATTACATTTTGTTTGATTTGATAATGAAATTTTCATTGCTTAGTTGTCCTGTGTGCCAATGGAGATACATACACCTGGGGCAATAACAGTTATGGGCAACTTGGAGTAGGGGATCTGATCTCACGAGGCTCTCCTGTCATGATTCGTCTACCTCCAAATGTACGAGTGACACAGGTTGCAGCTGGAAGCAATCACACAGTTTTTTTGACATCAAATGGTCAAATCTACAGCTGTGGAGATTTTCAGGTGGGAATCCAAGTTGATTTTTTTATTACTATGTGAAATCCAGATTATGTGATTACACTTTGTGACATACATAGTTTTCATCATGGAGATTTCATTATACTTTTTTTTTCTCTCAGAAAGGTCAACTTGGTCGAGATGCACCTCAGAGTGATGCTGGGGAGGGAAGTAGTCGAGGACGTTGCCCATGGTATTCAGTGCCTGGTTTAGTCCCAGGTGTAGGGCCAAGACTTGGGCGACGAGCCACGTGGGTTGGTGCATCAGCTGATATAACTTATGTTAAGTTAGATCAGAGTCTCATAAATGCCCACAATCTCAGTGCTGCTGCTGTTGTTGCCAGTAATAATTGCTTAGGTAAGTTCATATATTTATGTAATGTATATAAAGTAGAATATAGATAATATAGTTAAGAAGAAGGGAGACTCATTCAGACTTACTGATTATACAGCTGATAGTGAAAGAAAAGGTCTTATTTTATATAAACTGAGTAACAACATTGAATGAATATTTGTGTTTGTAAATGTATGATACACTGGTAGGAACATTATTCAATATCTGCACTGAAGGAAGTTGTGAAGTAAAAACTAGAATGCATAAGTGACTAGAGCATTGAAATTTGAATATGAAAAATTATTAAGTTTATTTTTGTTTAATAAGAAGTAGAGGAAAACAGAAGGTAAGCAGGAAAGATAGAGGTACAGAATATGTGGGTTAAGTAAAGAAGAGTGGTATTATTACCTGTTTGTGCATTAAGGGAGGGGACTTTACACCCAACTAACTTCACCTCTTGTCCTTATATTTGCATCAAATAGGTTGTGGAAATGAGTTATTTGAAAGGAGTATGTGGCATGACTAGATGAAATGAAGAAAGTAATGAGGGAGTACAAGAGAGATGTGGTATGACAGGGAATGCAACCAGAATAAATTGTGGAGTGGTAGAGTTGGTTACACATAATACTTTGAGGTGGCTTGGACATGTGGATGGAATGCAAGATGGGGAGTTTATAAGGATAATGTATGATAGTATGATTAAAGGAGTTGGTGTGAGGGGAAGACAACCTGTGACATAGAAAAATATAGTGGAAGTGTACTGGAGGGAGAGAAATGGGGGAAGTATGTGTGGAATGGTGGTATGCATGGGACAGGGATAAGTGGACACTTTTTGCTGTGGCCACCCGTTTGATGGAAGTCTAGAGGGAATGGGCATCAGAGATATAGATGGATAGATAGCTAGGTAGGTTTTATAATTTCCCAGTATTACTTGCATTTACTTCTTCATAAATGCTTGTTCCCCCATTATCCCATGAAACATTTGCCAAGCTTTCAGTTATGTTGTTTTATTCTGGATGTACTTCTGACTTCAAAAAAAAATCTTCCATGTTAATCTTGTCACTGATTAGGGCCCAGTCACAACATTTGTAGTTTTTACCTATTATGTTCACCATACTGGATATTGCAGTGAACAAATGATAGGTGTTTTGAAAAAAGACTGATGCCCTTTCCCAGTGTCTCTACCAGCAGAATGTTGTCTTTGGAGTGCGTAGATTCCATTCTTTAAATCTAGATCTAAGAAGTTTTGCTTATTCCTTCAGTAAGGCTAAATTTCTGGCTTAGTCATATAAATGAGTCTGATTTATTTGCTTGGCTGAATGATTTTAGTTGAAAGTGTACTCAAAATCTGCATTAGAAAAACATTACTTCCATTCAGACACTCACTGCCTCTGTCTGAATCAGATTCTTTAAAATCAAAAGGTGATTCTAAGATTTTCACACATGGCCGATGGAATATTTGAATACCTGATACAGTATATGCTTTATTTTTATTATTGTACCAAGACATTTTTCATGCAAAATTAACAGTTATGATGATTTGTAAGTTTTCATTACATCATGAATATTCCAAATGGCATTAACATTTTCCATCTGCCAGCCCAGTGGCCTAAGTTTTTCATACATGATCTACAAACCAAATTTGGAGTTCTGATTTCTTTTGGTTGCCAACTCTGCAGCCAAAGTAGGCATGATAATATGTTTATTTTAGTTAATTTTTTGTCTCTGTTTGCAGTGATATAGTTTCCACAAATGTATCAAAATGATTGGATACATTTTTACAGGTTCTAGGCATATGTGCTTCATATATGAAACATAAAAAGATGCATTGGTTCACTTTCAATATACAACTGCTGGGATTTTTTTATGATCAGTAACTGTATGTAAATAGGCATATTGATATCACTTTTCTTCTTAAAACAAAATATGTGTGTGTGAAAGTGAGGCATAAGTGTAAAATATGCATAATAATTTTACTGTCAAACCTGACTTTATAGAATAAAAGCAAATATTTTGTATGCAGTCACATGTCAGAAGTTTTATAAAATTATATAACTTTCCAAATAACTCACACCATGGAAAATGGTGTAACTCACTTACACAGATCGGAAAATGTATTGGCTATTGCAGAAGAGCAGAGGGACTCTTCTTAACATTTTTACCTAGCTTGTTAAGGTTTCTCAAACATATGTCTTCTGTTGCCTTTTTGTTATCTAGCTTTCATTCCATTTACAGAGATTCCTTGGAAACCAGCTTTGATATCTAGCCACATTACCAATCTCCGAAGATTTTGGTATTATACCTTCAGCTCTGGGAGGAACTACTTCCTTGGGTTTAATTAGGTTTATGTACTATAAGCAGTTTCCTGAGTTTAAGGTCGAACAGTGCATGGAAAGTCTTATTTTAGCAAGATCACTGCTTATTATTCAGTTTAGCATCACAGATCTCAAAACAGTGTGTAGAACAAGATATTTATCTCTCATACAAATTAAGTACAGTAATCCTTCGATTTAACGGACCCCGATATAACGGGTTTTGGATTTAATGGACAGGGCAAATAATAATACATTGATTAATAATAATTAAAAGAATTTTTAAAGATTCAAAAATCTTAAATGCCACACCATACACACTTCATATTGCACTTGTTTTTGATAGTGTGGGGTATATTTGCTTTGTTTCGGTCTCAGTCTGCCTCAAGCTGTTATGCAGTCTGGTTGTATACAGAAAACTGTGACTTTATTTATTAAATAATTTTGCAATCCTTACAGTTCAGAATGGCACCAAGTGATAGAGGAATTAAAAGAAAGTGTGTAAACTGTATATTGTATAAATGTATATTGTATTTTGTATCAAATATGGATACATTCGATTTAATGGACTTTCGGCATTACCAGAAACTCCCTCCTTCCTGTTAGTCCATTAAATCAAGGGATTACTGTATTTGCTTTGGGTTTCACCCCTGAAATGAAGCTCTTAAATAGAAAAAAATCTTTATGTACCAAAAGAGTATGGGGGAAGATTGAATAACAGGAATAACAGCAAAGCTACTTATGAAAAATGAGAGCTTTCTTGATCACAGATTGTTTGACATTGATCACTGTTGTCAGATCATTGTGTTGGTCTGTTCTGTAGTTCAGATGTGACTCATGCTTTTAGAGAAATTAATGTAGTTTAAATGCAGTATCATAATAAAGTGCTCAGATGTTAACTGATTACTGATATTGCTTTATGTCTTTTAGTGCTGTTGCCAGTTGGAAGCAAAAAGGAGGAGGAGGAAGGTTGGAGATGTTTAGTTATTAGCCGTTCAGATGGACAGTGCCGCAGTTTTTCCACTCAAGACCAGATTTGCTGTGCTGACCATACCATGTGTCTTGATCCTGTCTACAATGTGTTGTGGAGGTAATTCTCTTTTTTATCTTTTGAATACAAATTTGATTGTAGAGGCACCATTATATTGAAAATACAAGACTCACAGCCCATAAGACATAAGTTTGAATTTAGAGCAACACAGAAAGTGTTATATCTGTATTCATATCTTTATTCTATAAAACTTTTTCTCTACATCTCCCTTAACCTGTTATTCCTTCAACCGTATAGCTAGATAATTCATGCAGAATCACTTCCACATACCTCACCATACAATGCACTTCTATAAAGCTCCATTTGTCAGACACCATTCTTTTACACACATACTCCTTTCCTGTGTCCTTGTATAGTCCCTTAGGCTTCCTTCTATATCTGATTTCAGACATCTTAGACATACTAATCTAGTCTTTCTCTCCTCTTTTATTCTTTCTCTGCCTTTCCATATCACCTCTGTACCCTGTCTTTGCTTTTATTAGTCACTTCTTTCATAATCATTTGTCATTTCTTGAGATCAGTTAACTTTATACGTTTTTTTAACCATTTTGCCTTAACAGACTTTTAGTGTACAAGCATCACTCTTATCAAATTTTCTCTATACTTTTTGGCCCTTATTTTCAACTCTTATTACTATCCTCAAAACACTACAAGTTTAATCCTACTAGAATTTAATCCTGTATTGAATATATGATGGCTTATATAGAAACTTCCTAAATGCTTCCATCATAATGTATTTTCACATAAATTACTAAGGACACTTTAACGTAAGATAACAAAAGAATAATCTAAAACTCTTCTTGGCTGAAATTGTTTATGCTTAACCATTCTGGTTAAATGGGGTTTGGGGGCTACATTAACTCATTTATATAAAGAAACTTCCCCTTCCCAATCTGAACTTTCTGAGTTCTTGAAGTTAGTGGTTTGGATTTTTGTGTGGGTAAGCAAGAAAAACAAGCAAAAGAAAGAATTGATTATTGAACCTAAAACAGATGATCATCATTGGCAACAGAAGTGAGTGGGAGGATGCCAGCTGTTCTCACAATGAAATTGGAGATGACTACCAAGCTTCTGTGCCACTAGTAGCTCCATTGGTGTGTTCTTGTAACTCAGGTTTGCCCTCAAAATAAACCAATGGATTTCAGGAATGATATGCGATATGCATATTTCATGCTTTAAATTGTTGTTTGTCTCACACCATGTTCTTCCCTCAGTACTTTCACAGATATACTTACAGTGTAAGAATTTTCCTTTGTCATCTTTCCTACCCAGAGATTTGCTTAGGGCTTAAAGCATGGTTTTAACTCACTCCAGGCAATAAGTATACAAAAGAAAAAAGTACAGTCACAGCTATATGAAAAGTGATATGATGCCTTGATTGTGATTTTGTAAAACAATGGGAGCACAATTTAGACCCAGAAGATAGAGGCAGCTTATCACAGAATCCTTCATGAGATTCTCTCTCTCTCTCTCTCTCTCTCTCTCTCTCTCTCTCTCTCTCTCTCATCACAGACAAAAGTCCACATCAAGG
>JAYMFT010303214.1:0-10215 GCA_038088735.1 Panulirus argus | reverse complement strand
TTATTATTATTATCATTATTATTATTATTATTATTATTATTATTATTATTATTATTATTATTATTGTTATTATTATTCTTATTATTATTATTATTATTAATATTGTTATTATTATTACTATTATCATTATCACCATCATTATTTTTATTATTATTATTATCATTATTATCATTATTATTATTATTATTATTATCATTAATATTTTTATTATTACCATTATCATTAATATCATCACCATCATCATCATTATGAGGATAGGAGAGAACCAAGTCCACCTGCCTATTTCCAATGTGTCACAGTAAGCAGTTACAAGGGGCTGAAGGAGGGCGCTGGAAATCCTTTCCTTTATCATTATGACTCTCTTATGACTGGAACAGCTGGAACAGACACGGATTTTTACTCCAGGTTCAGTCGTCTGCTGCTGGCGCTGCCTCACTTAGCCGGGAAAAGATGAACGGATGGATTGGTGAATATACAAACAGATGAATAAGTAAATATACGTTTTTTCTTTTTCTAGTTATCACTGTGAGATGAGCAGACATTCCTCCTGCCGCCCCTTTCGGCACGTTTAAATAATATTTCCCCTAAACACATAATCCATCAACATTGCTTGACCCCAGTACCCACGAGCCAATATATACATACGTACGCACCTTTTCTTAGAATAGGAATTCCAGTCATCATTCTTCAATCAGCAATCAACTCAACGAGCTTTTCCTCGTATTCAGCCACACCGCGGACCCCATAACCCAGCTCGTATCATCAACTGCCTCTTTGCCCACCTTTGCATTCAGACCTCCGAACGCCGTGATGCGATCCCTTGCATGAGAACTGCTCAAGAACTCACTAACTACCTGCATGAATGCATTCCTTTCATCCGTCTCCTTCACTCTCCTCGATTCCTGGTTCATAGGCACTAACGCACCCGCCTCAGAGAGAGAGAGAAAGAGAGAGAGAGAGAGAGGCAGACGGACAGACAGACAGACAGATATCAAAATATCTCTTTCATATAACATGAATAAGATGTAAAGCTGCCCTTCAACTATCGTCCATACAGTGACTACCTTCCTTGTAAAGTCTGAAAACTTTGAGTCCATGATTCTTTAATATATATATATATTTTTGGTCAAGAGTGCAATGAAAAGAGAAGCGATCATTATGTGGTGTTTGCGTAAAGCCAAGTGGCAGGGAGTCGGGAGGGGAGTGCTGTGGTGCTGTGGCTAATGAGAGGACATTGATGATGCTGTTCACTGGCTGGCTAATAATCCCACCACGGGAGAGTGTGTGTGGATGGAACTGGTTTACTGATGCAGGTGTTATGATTGGTGATGGTTGTGCAGGTGTTGTGACTAGTTCAGGTATCATAACCGGTGGTTGTGCAGGTGTTGTGACTTGTGCAGGTGTCTTGGCTGTTGGTTGTGCAGGTGTTGCCTGGCGGGTGGCTGGTGCACATGTCGTCGTGGAAGTCCTATGATGTTGTTAGCACGTGTGGGAAGTGTGGAGAAAATCCTGTTTTAATCAGCTTTGCGCGTGCCTTTCATGAAATCAATTCAAAATCATTTTAGGTTGCTTCTAATGGCGTTGTCAGTAATATCCTTTTGCTTGATGAGTTATGAGATTGCATGAGATATATCGCTTTAAAACAACCTAATTATATATACAGACATCTGAGTGTGAGGCAAGAGGCAAGGAATGTTCTCTGGCAGTGTTAGTTGTGTAGATTTTTGGTTTACATTCCTGTTTATGCCAGAATTCAAGAGTACGACCCGAGATGGACACCCTGGTCTTGGCCCATCAGGTCTCCTGTCATCTGTCCTTCTTAGGTACTCCCGTGTAACCTGCGTCTCTTCTCCAGGTAACGGGTTACGTCTTGCTCTACCGACTGTCGTATCTACGTACGTTGCGAGACCTCCTGCCTCGCCTGGCCGTCATAAGAGGCAACACACTCTTCCACGGCCACGCCCTCGTCATCTTCGGCAACACGTACCTGCAGGAGGTGAGTCCTGCCCCCACTTGAGTCTCTCCCATCCGTTATTCAGCTCTGTAAACACATATTCTGAATAGTACATCATCTTCACTAATATATCTTCACACATTATGTGAATATCTGGAAAGTATCTTTATCCCTTACAGTGAACACATATTTATGTGAACCAGACACTCTTTCCTTATTTGTACAGGTTTCTTTTCTTATGAATGTAGATGAAGGGGATTTGAAGGTAATGATTAGGGTTGGAGAAAGAACTGCCCCTAGGGCAACTCCACGGACGAGTCTGATGGTTTCAGAAGTCCGTGTCCTGTCGGCTGCTGCAAGATAAGACAACACGTAAGTTAGCAACAGTAACTGCAGAGATGACAGATAATGCACAAGGAAGGATTATGAATGATCTATTGCAGACTGATTGTCATTATATGGCTATTGAACAAACTGGTAGGAATCAGCGCATTCTTGTGATGTGACGAGTGAATAATGATAATCATAGGGAAACAGAGGGTCTGCATAAGAGACTGTCCAAGACGCATTTCGTCACTGCCAAACTGCTGGCTGGCCCTGAGGCTTGCCTGCCTCACCCCAGCTTATTAAAGCTGCACCTCACATCACCAGAGCCTCTTTAGCAACAGCTGTGGCGATGGGTGTTACTCCTGCACCTCCTCCTCCTCCTGCAGTGTTGTGGCGCAGCTGGTCGTCCCTATGTCGTCTTTCTGGCAGCGCTAGTCGTCCAGACGTCCATTGTAACTTTGTCGGATCGTGGACGCTTGAAATCACTGTTACAGCTACACCGACTCGTCTGTAAACCTGCAGGCTTCACCATTTACCTACTACCACACCTGCACCACCACAGGCCAGGATCTACCACACCTGCACCACCGCAGGCCAGGATCTACCACAATTTCACCACCATAAGCCAGGATCTACCATACCTGCACTACCACAAGCCAGGATCTACCACACCTGCACCAGCACAGGCCAGGATCTATCACACCTTCACCACCATAAGCCAGGATCTACCACACCTGCACTACCACAAACCAGGATCTACCACACCTACAATACCACAAGCTAGGATCTACCACACCTGCACCACCACAGGCCAGGATCTACCACACCTGCACTACCACAAGCCAGGATCTACCACACCTGCACCACCACAGGCCAGGATCTACCACACCTGCACCACTACAGACCAGGATCTACCACACCTGCGCTACCACAGGCCAGGGTGACGCAAGCCCACAATAAGTCGTTCTCCATATTACAGGTATAATCAGAGAACAATGATAGCATCATCACCAAACATGTGATAAAGTTATTTTGTGTGAATATCTGTTTATTTTGACATGTGAGTAGTTTTTTACGTTCCCTGACGACCAGTTGACCAGCCTGTCTCTCAAGTAACTTGTTATGTTACGAATATATGACTTTAGAGAAGGCAGCCGTACTTCACTTGCCTTCACCAGCAGACCTGAATATTGGAGGCGAGGAGGACCAGCACTGTGAAAATCTCACTGATGAGTAGATAACAACATGGCAGCGATCGGGAGCGTCCGCCGTGAGGGAGGGTGTGGCCCATGACCACAGAGTGACGGCTGACACTGGTTCTGGTGGTGGCTGACACCGGTGCTGGTGGTGGCTGACACCGATGCTGGTCGTGGCTGACACCGATGCTGGTCGTGGCTGACACTGGTGCTGGTCGTGGCTGACACTGGTGCTGGTCGTGGTTGACACTGGTGCTGGTGGTGGCTGACACCGGTGCTGGTGGTGGCTGACACCGATGCTGGTGGTGGCTGACACCGATGCTGGTGGTGGCTGACACCGATGCTGGTGGTGGCTGACACCGATGTTGGTCGTGGCTGACACTGGTGCTGGTCGTGGCTGACACTGGAGCTGGTCGTGGCTGACGCCGGTGCTGGTGTTGGCTGACGCTGGCGCTGGTGGTAACACATAACCCAGGGTGTGGTACCTTCATGAGATATGTGCACCAAGTGACCAGCCTCATGAGCGCCACCACGGGTATATAGTGTGGTTTGTCTCATCTCCTGACGAAGGCAAACCAGGTTCATCACGAGCCATAAGGACGGGTCGGAACCCAGGCACTGAGGGGAGAAGGGGCTGAGGCCCTCACGTTTCCCATTCTTGACGATGTTTGTACGAACCACCCTAGGCATGGACCGCCCTACGCATGAGCCACCCTACATATGAACCGCCCTACACACGAGCCACCCTATACATAACCTCGACCGTCACGCCTACTCTCCCATTTCTCTCGATCTGAGTTTCACCTCTGATCTTTCACGCCACAGTTACCCAATCAGCGCCCCCGGCTGATTCATCCAATCATGCTCCGGTAAATATCTATTTACTCACATTACCTCCTCTCCAGCTGACCAATCCAGCGGCCAATATTGGCGCTTGAATTGCGATGATTGGACGAACACGATTTTTATGCCTTCCTCGAGAAGAATACTGCCTCTGATGATGATGCTGATGATGATGAGCGCTTATCACAGGTTCCTCTTGCAGTAATGGAGTCATGTATTCCAATTTTCCCTGAGAGTTTTCTTTTCTTCCAGCTCGTGGTTCGGCCACGGCTGTTCCAAAAGCCATTCTGGCGAAGGACCCGGTATGTTCTGGTAGAATTCTCCTTCCTCCTACTCGCATTCAGCTCTCGTGTGTCCCCCCAACCCCCACCCCCAACGAAATTATTGTGAATATGTTGTTCATGAAGCAAAGTGTTCCTCTATGCAATGGAAGTGGGACAACAACCTCTCCTCTTCACCCACTGGTACGTAGGTCTTTCCGGTCTTGAGCCAAAAGCTTCACTTTCCCTACATTGATGAGCTTTGGAAGTCCTTACCCTTTCAGAAGGCCGGATTTTACCATTTCCTCCAAAATTCTTGAGATCGTCTTTTCTCTTCTCTCTTTACTTTTCTATTCAATCAGCCCTTTTCCTCATTCCATTCAAGGCTTGGCCTCGATACAGACTTTACAAGCTAGTGTCTGAAGTCTCGACACTAGTAAAAGATCATAAGTAGAGCGTGTGGTGTGAGTCCTTCCCCTTTAACACGTGCACCTCGTGACCCACCTGTCCACACACACACAGAGGTACTCCCCTAATGTGGAGATGGTGATGTGTCCACACTGATCCGTGTTCCCCCGGCAGCTGGGTCTTGCCAACCTGACGGACATCTTGCGCGGCTCGGTCCGCTTGGAGAAGAATTGGAGCCTGTGCCCCGGTGCGGACCACCACTGGCGACGCCTGACCCGCTCCTCTCACCACTACCACAACGTCATACAGGTAGGCCAGGGCAGGAGACACAGAGAGAGAGAGAGAGAGAGAGAGGAGAGAGTAGCATTACCTACTATACAATGCTATTTAGTCCGTTCATGAACACAGAATAACAAGTTTGACACTATTTCCAATTATCTTGATGCTCTAGGTAATCTTACCATAACTCGGATTCTGGTTAACAGATATTATTCATCCAGGAATTATGTATTTACATAATTCCTCGCCTTCACACTATAGCTACAAGGGTAACCAAGACATAATCAGGGAAGATTACATTGTTAGCCGACTTGTTACAGCAGGGAGGCTTTACATATAAGTCATTTGTGCAGATGCAATGCTGGAGAACAATACAATACTCTCATATAAATTGCAAAATGATCTTTGTTTTCTCTTACTTTAACAGAAATTATTCAACTTATTGATACTACCGAATAGGATGATTAACCTTTGGTGGATATAATCTTGATAACATAGACTCGCACCCGATTCAAGAAATTCAGTCTAGTGAAATAATAAGTCACCCTTTGTAACCTTAAGTCACCCTCTGTAGTCTTCGTCTTTCTCCTGTTTGCAGGATAATTACCAGATGTGTATCTACACTCCGTGTGAGGAGCTGGGCAACTGTACTGCCTACCCCACCTCCTTGCACACAGTGTGTACAGCGTACGGCTCCTGTTATCAAGGTCAGTCACACACACACACACACACAGTGGCTAGATAGTGTGTCAGGTCATGGGTCATTTAGTGGACTGAATGGTGACCCAGTGCCAGGTCACAATGTAGTGGGTGACCTAGGTCCAAGTTACCATGTGGTGGGTGACCCAGGACCAGGTCACCAAGTGATGAGTGACTAGGGCCAGGCCACCAGGTAGTGGGTGACCTAGGACCAGGTCAGCAGGTGATGAGTGACTAGGCCCAGGCCACCAGAAGATGGATGACCCACAGTTAGGCACGATTCCCATGACCCATCCCAACATAACCATGACAACTGGTAACAATAATCCCTCACACTGACACATGGTTGAGGTGGGAGTCGAAATGCACCATCAAGCTACAGTGTTGTAGCTATTGTATTGTCGACTGTCAATAGAGGATGTAGCTTCCTGCTATAGTTAACTTGTCTCGTATGTTCCCAGCGTGATAGGTGCCACGTCCCCTTCAGAAGGTATCCTTTAACTTCCTTTCCAACAAGACTTCTCTCTCTCTCTCTCTCTCCCGTCTGTGACCTTTTAGCCTTCCTCCTTGGGTTTCTTCTGTTTACTATCTCCAGATGACCTCCAGCTGCCTACTACTCATTGCCAGCTGACCCCTGTTGTCTGCCCCAAGAGACTTATGTGTCCTCTCGCCAGATTAACCATCGTCTGTTTTCATGTTTTGACCCCTTGCTCCCCTCCTCATGCCACTTGCTTCCTTCCCAGGCGACCTATCGTCTCCCCACGAGTAACTCGTGCGTCTCTCCCCCAAAGTAACTTCCGTCCTTCTTGCCTCCATAACATCTGTCATCCTCCTTCAGGTGATCTGTGCCACCCGGAGTGCGTGGGAGGGTGCTACGCCCCCAACGACGCCTCTGCCTGCGTCGCCTGCAGCCACTATCTGGACGGCCACACCTGCGTCGAGGCGTGTTCCACCGCCTCCAACAACAGCATACACGTAAGTTGCTACACCTCCGTCCACACCATGGAGTGTAAACAATGCACATTACCCATCTGACGTACTCCTGACCCATCACTCCACTGGTGTTTACATGACTCGCCGCTAAGATGAGGAGGCAGTGGAGGTGATGGAGGTGGGAAGGAGCAAGAGAATGAGAGTGGAGGGAGCCAGGATCACCATGGACTGGACAGAGGGGCTTAGATAGATGTGTGGGTCAACACTGATGTCGTCTGTCGAGGCCGTGTAGTGTGAGGGACGCAGACATTTTTGGGTATGCCCAAATCTCTTGTAGTCTGTGGACATTTCTGCTATTAATGTGCTGCACTGCTTCACCTAGATGCAGCAGTTCAGGCGGTCTGTTGCTGTATACCGAGATAGAAGCTCTGACGCTGCGGTATTCCTGTGATCGAAGATGCCTTGGGGGGTGGGTGTGTCTTTGGTATTTCTTATCATATAAATCTTCTTTAACTGCGCAAAGTCAACTTGTCTGCAGGACGATCCTTGTCATCATCACCTTCTGCAGTTCTATAGTGCCTCTAGAAGCCTGACATCTGGTGTCCGATCAAGTCAGTGAATCGAATGTCATTGAATATATACAAACGAGAGGCGCTTCAGCGACTGTGCATATATATATATCCAGGCTCTATTCAATGTCGTCATGCCACTTGCATCGCACGCCTCACAAAGGATCTATTTCCACAAGCCCTCGAACTGAAACTGAATACTTAGGTATTTGGAGATCGTCAAAGGCCGCGACAGTCTGGATCTGAAAAGCTCTTTCAGACGAGATCACTTTCAGTTTGCCTTAAGCAACGGAGGCATATTCGTACACAAGCGTTTTGCTTGTTTGTGATGACATCGAGCAAACCGTCGTCTAATCGTTGGCCGTCTGGCCAGTGTAATGGAGGCAGTATCCCTCCCAGGGCGTTGCGTGTTGCCAGCCAAGGGTCTCTGGTAAGCTCCTGGCCAGCCTCATCCAACGAGCGACCTTCCTACGTGCCGCGCGCGAGTCATGCTCCCGGAAGTTGTCGACGGCGACGTTTTCAACGTAGACGGATCAACTTCCTCTACTGCTCGATCATCCCACGTTCCTCGTGTCGGAGAGTTACGTTCCTCCTCTTTGCGTTCCTAAATGTGCTAAACTACGTTCCCGTATGCGTTGCGATATGTTTAATGCGTGTGAATGTGTGTGTTTGATATTGTCCATACGCAGGCCATCTTCCCCTACATTCAACGTTATGATCGCTCTGTCACAGGTCTGTGTTCACATTATATGACAGGTCTGCTTTCACAGGTTATATGACAGGTCTGCGTTCACAGGTTATATAACAGGTTTGCGCTCACAGGTTATAGGTCAGATCTGCGTTCACAGGTTATATGACAGGTCTGAGTCGACAGATTATATGACAGGTCTGTGTTCACAGGTTATATGACAGGTCTGCGTTCACAGGTTATAGGACAGGTCTGCGTTCACAGGTTATATGATAGGTCTGCGTTCACAGGTCATATGACGGGTCTGTGTTTACAGGTTATATGACAGGTCTGCGTTCACAGGTTATATAACACGTCTGAGTTCACAGGTTATATGACAGATCTACGTTCACAGGTTATATGACAGGTCTCCGTTCACAGGTTATATGACAGGTCTGTGTTCACAGGTTATGTGACAGGTCTGTGTTCATAGATGATATGACGGGTCTGTATTTACATGTTATATGACAGCTCTGCGTTCACAGGTTATATGACAGGTCTTCGTTCACAGGTTATATGGCGGGTCTGAGTTCACAGGTAATATTATTACAAGTCACGCTCTCTGGCCTCTGCCTACATAAACGCTCTGAATTCTGTTTATAAGGAAGGTCACGTTCCTGTGCGAATGGCGTTCCTGTTCGCATAGCGCATTGCGTTCCTATGGACATGGCGTTTCTGTGGGCATGGCTATCCTGTGGGCATGGCTTTCCTCTGTGCATGGCGTTCCTCTGTGCATGGCGTTCCTTTGGGCATGGCGTTCCTGTGGGCATGGCGCTTCTGTGGGCATGGCGTTCCTGTGGGCATGGCGTTCCTGTGGGAATGGCGTTTCTGTGGGCATGGCGTTCCTGTTGGCATGACACTCCTGTGGGCATGGCGTTCCTGTGGGCATGAAGTTCCTGTGAGCATGGCGTTTCTGTGAGCATGGCGTTCCTGTGGGCATGGCACTCCTGTGGGCATGGTGTTCCTGTTGGTATGGCGTTCCTGTAGCCATGGCGTTTGTGTAGGCATGGTCTTCCTGTGGGCATGGCGCTCCTATGGGCATGACATTCCTACGGGCATGGCATTCTTGTGTGCATGGCGTTCCTGTGGGCATAGTGTTTCTGTGGACATGGTGTTCCTGTAGCCATGGAGTTCCTGTCGGCATGGCGTTCCTGTCGGCATGATCTTCCTGTGGGCATGGCGTTTCTATAGCCATGGCGTTCCTGCGGGCATGGCGTTTCTGTGGGCATGGTATTCCTGTGGACATAGCGTTCCTGTGGGCATAGTGTTCCTGTGGACATGGCGTTCCTGTGGGCATGGCGTTCCAACGCGCATGGCGTTCCTGTATGCAAAGCGTTCCTGTGGGCATGGCGTTTCTGTTGGCATGGCGTTCCTGTGTGTATGACGTTCCTGTGTGCATGGTGCTCCTGCGGGCATGGCGTTCTTGTGGGCATGGTGTTCCTATGGCCAGGGCGTTCCTGTGGCCAGGGCGTTCCTGTAGCCATGGCTTTCCTGTGGGTAAGGCGTTCCTATGGGCATAGCGTTTCTGCGGGTATGGCGTTCCTGTGGGCATGGCGTTACATTGTGCATGGCGTTCCAGTGGGTAAGGCGTTCATTTGGGCTAGGCATTCTTCTGTGCATGGCGTTCTGTGAGCATGACGTTCCTGTGTGCATGGCGTTCCTGTGTGCATGGCTTTCCTATGGTTAAGGCAATCCTGTGGGCATAGCGTTCCTGCGGGCATGGCGTTCCTATCGGCTAGGCGTACTTCTGTGCATGGCGTTTCTGTGGGCATGGCGTTCCTATGACCATGGCATTCCTGTGGACAAGGCTTTTATGTGCGCATTGCGTTCCTTTGGGCATGGCGTTCCTGTGGCCAGGACGTTCCCGTGGGCATGACATTCCTGTGAGCATGGCGTTCCTATGGGCATGGCGTTCCTGTGGGCATAGCATTACTGTGTGCATGGCGTTCCTGTGAGCTAGTCGTACTTTTGTGCATGGTGTGTCTGTGGGCATGGCATTCCTGTGGACAAGGCGTTCATG
>JAYMFT010303203.1:0-10215 GCA_038088735.1 Panulirus argus | reverse complement strand
GACTCTGCCTGCTTGTGGTTACACCGCGAGTGAAAACTCACCATCAGGGAGGGTGTATCAGCGAAGAACAATCTCATCGAAGAACGTTTCACTCCGAAGGAATCCTTTCACTTTCTTGCGACTGACCGTAGAGCAGCCTTGAAGCTGCAAGAGTCTCTGGGGAAGGGTTTTCATATATATATATATATATATATATATATATATATATATAATACTGCCATAATTTTGTTATGAAGCTCTCCATAGGACAAGCTATAGTAAACAATAACTAATTTCTACCAATTTCTTAGCACCTGTACTGGGTCTGAGGTGAGCACTAGGGAGTCTGGCGGAGAGATCAAGGTCATATCTCCATCAGATGAAGAAAAAACGGCTTATTGTATTATTACCATGTAAAGTTGTTAGACTGTAAAAGGGCAGTTTGCTCTCTGCCTAGTGTCCAAGGATACATATATATATATATATATATATATATATATATATATATATATATATATATATATATATATATATATAGTCTACGTCTGTTGCATCAGTATACCGTTGGGTTGATCAAAGCTATATTTATTAGTATACTTTTGGGTTGATGAAAGCAGTGTAGCTGTTCAGTTGATCAAAGTAATGCAACTGTTGGGTTGATCAAAGCAGTGTAGCTGTTCAGATGACCAGAGCAGTGTATCAGTATACTATTGGGTTTATCAGAGCGGCATATCAGTACACTGTTGGGCTGATCAAAGCAGAGGGAAGCTAAGCAGATCCGGAGGTTAAAAGAAAAATGAATGTTTTTTGGACGGCGAGGTTTAACCAGTGGCCAACAAGTATTGCCAGCTATTCTCTTCTCTTTTTTTTTACGTCGGTCATGTTGGTATCACTGTTGCAGTTTGGGTGAATGTACGATGTTTAAGAACTGAAAAGAGAAATTATATAACTTAACTGATTAATCTCATAATTCTTATGTGATCAGGAGTGACTGATTGATGAGTTGCCGTCAACTTTTGCCTGATTGATCGATACCGTGGGATGATAAGTACCAATCTACTAGCATAATCAATGAGGGAAGCGTGTTCACTCAGTCTGGCGCTGGTATAGTGATGTCATGTTCATCCATCCATATTGGCCTTAAGGCTTCACATAAAAAAGGATATTGGGACGAGAAAAAATATACGTCGTTGACAACAGGGAAAGATAAAATGCTGTTCATCATTTCTCACTCGAATCATTTCAAAAGCGAATTTGCTCATATGACACATTTTCTCACAAATATATACCGATCCCATATGTTCATAGCTTCATTCACATTCACCGTGGCTTGTTTTCCGGTCTGGGGCCACACCAGTATTCGTCTCTGTCATATACGTATGCCATATACTTGCTGCCTTGACCCCATGGCTTCTTTTCCCACACTATACCTCACGGAGAGTCTGTAGGGCCAACTTAGCACACAATTCTGCTTGAGTTGTTTCCTCAACAAAGTGGTAATGTTTTCCTATGGCTCTGATATTTTCAGGAACACGTTTTCGATCAACACTGTGCACACAAATCCAACGTGTCTCTCACAGGATCGTCTTTGCATCTCATAAACTACGTGTTTACTATTGATATCTTAATTTCTCAAAGCACCAATAGTGTCAGGTTTATATTTCTCTTTAGTGGTTTCTTTTGATATGGGAAATTTTCGCCAACCTCATACCGAATGTAAAGGTTCATATTATTTTCATTTTTCGTACGAGTACTGAGAACATTTTTACGTGAATCTTTCTCTTTTTTTTCAAGGCAATAGTGGCACACGGCGGAACATCAAGCAAGGTTCAATGTACATGAACATTGCTACCATTAACACACCTAATGGTAAAGCGTATTTAGCCTCTTGTTTTGGTTTCGTCGTGTTAAACTGTTTCGGATATTTTGGTTGAGCACGGATTGTCCCTAGGTACGACACACACATACATACACACACACACACACACACGCACCACAGACATACGCGCACACAGAGTGCCTTTTGCCGGGAGAAAATGAAGACTTGAGGCGCTCCCTCTGTACCAGAGGTACTCTTGAGGCTGCCCAGCTCTTCGAGCGGTGTCCTCAACGCTCAGGAAAGACGTCAAGTCCAACAGCGGCCAAGCTGAGATCCGCGGTGTGGTATCCTGAAATGCTTACCTAAACCATACAACATGGTTTAGGTGTAAACCATAACACCTAAACCAAAACATTAGTGTTCAAGTGCTTCGGTCTTTAGTCCTTTGGTGTCCTCTGGCCACTCGGCTTCCAGGTCCTTTGGTTTCAGGTCACACGACATCCGCTCCCTCAGCTTCAGGTAATTCAGCTGCAGGTTCTTATCGGTTCAACACCTCCAGCCTGTCCTTCGGCTTGAGTCGTATGGTCGATTTAAGCTCCTCGGCTTCGTAGGCTAAAGCTTCAAGCCATGATTCACATCCTCTCACCAGTTGACTTGGATTCAGAATCTCTTGTTTATTTTTTCCTGTGATTTTCTTTTGCCCAGTCACTGGCCATAGAACTTTTCCGTCAGTGTTAGATCCTTTGATTATTCCCCGTCGCGTTTGTCCATATGAAGTGGACGGACGAATCTCGACTCCTACCGAAACCTTCTCGTCAGCTCTAGTTTGTCGTGGCTCCAGAGGGGATAACGTAGTTGGTGATGATTCGAATTCACACGAAGGAAACCTGTTACCGCCATAAGAAATGACCCCTCTTTGCCATCGTCCTCTCATAACTTGTCTTCATACTTGATTGCATTACAGACGATTGATTTGAAGTCCTTCATGAGGTTTGCTGTTTCTTCTAAAACCTCCTCACGGAATCATACTCATATCAATCGTTCCTTCATAGTTTTTGCAAACTCCCGTATCGTACGTGGATCTGATATCTTTGCACCTACGTAATCTTTATGAGAAATCTTTCAACATCGCGCGTTGATCAAATATTTACACGTTTCCTTTGATGCGAGAGATTCCCTGTATTTAGCGGTAGATTAGGATAAGTTATATACATTCGCATTAGGTCCGTTGTGGTCATCTCGTGTCGTATATACAGAGGCTGTGGGGAGGAGGAGGAGAAGCAGCAGCCCAGTAGCAAGTGTGGTGGGCCGTGTTTCTTGCTGCTGCCGGACGCTCACTTTAGACAACGCAGCACCTACATGATGCACCTTTTTAAAGACGCGGTTGGAGACAGACTCGCGTCTAGGGTTGTCCGAACGTTCTCTCCAGTACAACGCTCTTTCTTTCATCCCCGTTCATCCACAGCGGCCCAGAAATGCATCGAACCGAAGGCGTTGTGGAGGAGCGGCCGGGCAGGCAAGGCAGACTTGGCCGGGTCGGTACTAGGAACAAGTGTGTATGGTCTTCATGTATTTACAGGTCTTGCATTTGACCACGCAGCACCACTGGAAGGTGCAGGAGCACCTCTCCTCCACCTCCACCACCTGCGTGTAGTATTCCCGTCCGCAGCACATGAGATCGCAGCCGTCCAGCCCGATGCTGGTCTTGTTGCACTCTCTGCCCCTCGTCCCGATGATGCCTGCAATGGGAGGGAGAGAAAAGAAGGGGTTAGAATGGGTGGTCGCTTGACGTTTTCTGGACGCGATGTTTCGTGACTCTGATTTTGAAGGCTGAGCGAAATTTAATGTGGCAAACTTTCGTTGTCCTAATTGGAGCAATATTATTATACTACTAATTCATTAATAAAGTTAGTTATAAGCTTTCTTCCTAGAAAGGCTTTTACAATTACTCTCTCTCTTTCTCTCTCTCTCGGAATATTCACCCAATTTCCGATTTTTGACGCAGAAGTCGGGCGAGTCCTCGAGGTACACGAGGTCCTTCTTGGAGGGCGGCTTGTGCTCGGGGTTGTAGGGCTTGAAGAGCCTGTACGGCTTTCTCCTCCTGCGCTTGTTCCTCCTCCTCCGGTTGGGACCCCTGTCGTTCAGCGTCTGGAAGCGACCCAGGTTCTTGACGATGACCCTCGATGCCCCATCGAAGCGGTCCTGCCACAGGAGGGGAGGTAAGAGAGACTGATTAGCTGAGGGAGGACGTGAGACTGAGTGACTGGAAGAGATCTCTTCTTCTGTCGAGCGAGGGATTTGGGAAGGGGTTCATGGAATGAGGAAATGATGAGCTAAGAATAGGAATCTTTAGCGTGGAAGAGAGAGAAAGAAAAAGAGAGAGAAACGAGAGAGAAAGAGAACTGAGAAGATCTGATGGATAAAAGAATTTAGAATAAAGAGGATCCGTGGCATCAAGGAACTTGCCGGAGTAGAAGGTTGTTTATGGAGTGCTGGGAGTCGTTGTTGGTCGGGGTGGAATGGCTGATTGACAGAAGCCTTACGTGTCAGGGAGGGGGCGCTTACCACTAAAGGGGAGGGAGAGGGGGCGCTTACCACGGAGAGAGGGAGAGGAGGGAAAGCTTTCCGTTAAGGGGGAGGAGGGAGTGCTTGCTAAGGTGGGGAGCGTTTGGTTGTTGTGAGGGACAGTGTCGCACGGAGGAGGTGTTGTATCGACGGGATGTGGCATTTAACGTTTGTTTTTGTTGTTGTAAAGACGGGTTGTATTGAGGGTTGTAGTGTAGAAATACAGCAGTGTGTTGAAGGGGTGTACTAAGTGGGTGAGGGAGGTGGTGATGGTGGTAAGGTCCTTTAGTAATACAGCTGTTGTTTCTAGGGAGATATACATATATTGGTGAAGTTAATCATATATCAGACGTCGAAGATTTTGCTCTGGGTGGAAGCTTTGATGCAAGATAGAGATTAGTGTTTACTCTATAACTAACCTCCAATCCCCAGGTAGAAATGAAATGCTTATCCCATCCTTGCACGTCAGTAACCTCAACTCACATATCCCCTAACGAAGCAAACATGACACTAACAAAACACACACACACACTGAAATTTAAATAGTTGCACTTCAAAGTCGTGTGTGTGTGTGTATATATATATATATATATATATATATATAATGTGCGTTTGAGTGGATACACATAAGAGTAAAGAAGTGATACATATAATATAAAAGGTTACGAGAAGGGGCAACACGAGTAGGAAAGTCTATCCTCGCAATGCACAATTAAAAATCACACACACAGACCCCAACTAATATGTACCTCCACATCCTCAGCGTTACCCTTCCTGTCTCCCTTACATCACAGGCTTCCCTCACCCTATAGAGATTTACTCTCCCTACCTACATCGCCTTCTCACCTTAAGGGCGTCGCCGACCTTCCTGAAGTAGGGAAGTCTCCACCAGCAGGTCTTGACGGTGCAGGAGCCAGACATTCCGTGGCACTTACACTCCTTGCGCATGTTGTCCTTCACGTGCTGTGTGGGAAGAGATTAAGGCAGGGTAACGCATAGTGGTGCTAAGGTAGGTCAGGGAGAGATTAAGGTAGGAGATTAGGGTAACATGTAGTGCTAAGGTGGGACAGGGAGAGATCAAGGCAAGGGGGTGTGGGTAACACACGAACCTAATCAGTATGCTGTAGGTAAGAATGAAATAAAGTCTCTTAATGATAAGACAGATGAGACCGTGTGCTTTACGAGAGTATAACATTATACAACTTATGTCCTCATATGTTGAGGTAAAGGAGTTTGTGATGAGATACATCAAAGGATTCCGGACAAGTGAATGCCGCCAGGATTATCACATGGTTATGAGATATACCATACGTACAGGTTTTCATGTCTCGAGCCTTTTGAGTACATCGGATATGATATGAGTTTTAGGTATAGCTGTGGATAGTGGACTCAGCAGACAGTAAATGTTAACTTGATCCCCTTCCCCTTGAGCATGAAGGCTCAGCACTTGGGTACGAAGGTACGACCCTTAGGCACGCGAGTCGTACCGTCGTACTCAAGGGTCGTACCCTCGTACTGCCTTCTACCAGTTGGTAAACACGGAGAAGGAATATTGCACCTGCAATCTGAGGTGGGCATGAGAAGCATGGCTGAACATCTCTCTGGACTCATTACAATTTTAAATCAAGAGTGAGAATATTCTCAATTATCTCTGCGATTACTTTAGATATCATATATATAAAGGTGACTTTGCCAGTGGCTCCCCCCGAGAGACTGGAGGAAATGTAACTAGTCCACGTCAGAAGAACAAGAAAATAATTATGTAATCTAAGAATGTACGAGTGATGAGACTGAAACTATGATTACAAAATAAGGACATATGGTTTAAGGCTGGGTTACAGTAGGTTTCAGAAGGGACAGAAATGTTAACAGTTATTCACTATTAAGATATAAATGGTTAAAATGCGTTAACTTAAATTAGGTTATAAAAAAGGGGGACATAAATGTTACACTAATTAAATAATTAGAACATAAAGGCCAAGTGATTAAAGCTGAAGGTTGGAGGTGGAGTCGAGGCTGAGGGTCAGGCCGCCTCCACTGACTTCCACCAGCATTCCTCCACTCACCAGACGACCCCCTTCTGATGCCTCCACCCCTCCCACTACCACCACCACACTCCCGCTGCTGCTCCCCCGACCCATTTCCACCACTTCTGCCACCGTTGCCGCTTCAGCCAACGCCACCGGTCTTGCTACCGTTGCTGAGTCGACCGCCAGTCTACTACTTCTTTTGCTTGACCTCAGTTCTTTTTTTACCGACTCCGCCACTACTGCTACTGCCGTTCCTGCTGCTGCTGCTGCCGCTCTTACTTCTGCTGCTCCTCCTGCTGCTTCCCCTCTCTCTTGCCCTTCCTCCTGTTGACCACATTACTGCACCACTAAGCCACCAAGCTGGTATTCTCTGCCCTTACTTGCCTTCGTTGCTTGGGTCCCTGACTTATCCAGCGCCCGACTGTCTCACTCTTCTGTTCCCCGTCTCTCTCTCCCCCCCTCCTCTCTCTCTCTCTCTCTCTCTCTCTCTCCCTGTACCCCACCCCGCCACCTACCTGCAGTATCCCTCCACTCCGCCCACCCAGGAGCAAAGCACCACCCACTTCGAGAAGAAGTAATCAGTGGGTGTTGAGGCCCCGCCCTTGGTCCCTCCATCACTACCCTGGCCAGGTGGGGAGTGGAGGAGGGTGTGGAGGGGGATGGGGAGGGGAGTGGAGGGGGGAGGGAGAAGAGGAGGAGGAGGAGGAAGGGGAGGTTGAGGTGGGGGGGGGGGATTATGGCTGCCAGGTAGGTAGTCCGCTTTTCACAGCCGCCAACAGCTATTATCCAACTTCTTGGCATTTCTTCGCCTCCTCATCTTTCTCCGAGACCCCTGAGTATTTCCTTCCTTGTGCTGGATCCCCACCTCGTCGATTCTCTCCCGTTGCTTACTTTGATTACGCAGCTAACAGTCTTATAGTAAACCACCCTCTCTTATTCTTCTTTATTTTGTACATACGGCAGTCAAAAACACTACTGGAGCCTCCAAATTTGTTTTGTCTTTTTTTTTCAGGATGCTTTATTTTCTTTAATTTCCAATTTCAAATCGCCATGTGTGTAATTACATATTTGTAATCACCTATTTGTATTGCATGGGGAGGGTGTTTTACTCTCGCGTGTGTGTGTGTGTGTGTGTGTGTTTAGAACGTTCGTTCACGCCAGTGGAAATCTTGGGGAATCGTTTACCTTCCTTTCGCAAGTTTCGACTTATGGAAGACGAATTGTTTGAGTTTTCAAGAAATAGCCGATTTTGTGACGAAATAAAAAGAGGAAATATCAAGTTTCCACAAAAAGAAAAGGGAGGACAAAGTCCTGCAGACCTTTCTTGCGTCTATGTTTTGTTCCAGTAACGTTCCTTACCTATAAATCGAAGACTGGCAAAAACAGTCTTCTATAATCATAATGAGATCTTTTTTGTTGAACAAATTTATGTTCTAACTGTACTGGATGTAGACTTCGGTATTTTGTTCATCTTTGATACTGTTTTAAGCATTTTGTTGCGGTAAAATAAGCTTAATATTAGACATTTGAAACTTGAAACTGAGCTGCCTTACGCGTATGCTTTTTGAGTTCGGTCCTTCGCTCCCGCCTTCCTGGTATGAACTGCGAAAAGGTTGGAGTTTTGTCTTAGTGAACAGCAAGCTGTTTCCAGCTGTCTACCACCATATCTTCACACGATGCTTGCTAGCAGATCTTGTAGCAACATAAACTTGTGAATCTTACAGGAAATTGTCCTACACATTGGAGAAGTATGTGTGTGTGTATGTAGGAAAATCACATCGACTTCAGAATGACAGACGGTTGACTCAGTGGGCTACACCTTGCCACATCCCCAGTTTTGGTTTAGTGTAAATGCTTTTAACGTCAGTTTGCACACATTGTCGGTTAAGAAACGTTTGGACAGTGATTGCACAAGTTCTTGTTTGCTGTCGCAGCAATCTGTCCACCTCGATAAGGGGAGAGACGTGGGCCAATATGTTGCTTTGTTACAATCGTTCTCTGCAGGCTTGGTTTGGCTATTCTGGACTCGACTAGGCTAGGTTATGGCGGTGCAAGGTAGAAAAGGCATTACTATCGGCTAGGTTAGGTTAGATTTGGTTGAATTTCACTGTCATGTTTTAAAGATGTATATTATATATAAAATAGAGCATTTTCCTTGATTTTTTAAGCCTTTCTCACTTCGTGAGGTCTACTTAATGAATAATGGAACAACAGGATTTGCAATTCATACATTCTACCCCACAAGTTTCTTATAACGAGCATAAAGTCAAATTTTCATCTCAATCGTCTTTTTCAAAAACTCGATGAAAGAAATAGCTCAAGGAAGGTTAATCATTATCAGTTTTTCATGTGTTTTTTGTATCCGTTTCGTGGTGCGTCCATGTAGAGCTTCACTGAAATTTGTCGCCCGATCCACTGCAGGCATTTACACTGACATTGTGTGATGTTTGCTTCATCCTATATCCATATATACATTCTCGACTGATCATTTCATAAAACACGTGTCACCCTTGCTACTACGTAGTACTACTAATAACAATAATGATAATGATGATAATCATTATGTGATTATGATAATGATAATGATAATAATAATAGTAATAATGATAATGATAATAATAAAAATAGTAGTAATAATAATATTAATAATAATAATTATAGAAATAATAATAATAATAATAATAATAATAATAATAATGATAACGATAATTGTGATCATAATACTGCTACTGATAATGACAATAATGGTAATACTAATAAATGATTTGTTGATTCGGTGCAGCGTAGCCAAATGCAAGAAACATACAGACACACGACCCCATAGAGGGGTCTATAACTAGGTGTCATACAGACAGTCTTTACACAGACGTTCAGAGTCGTTTAAGAATGTTTACGATGGTCGGGATGGCCTGTAGCCAGAGTGTTGGGTGATGTCCAAATGATAGCTGGGAGGGTGTTAAAGGGACCGCGGATTATATTGCCTGCGCTTTCCTG
Organism: Panulirus argus; assembly: GCA_038088735.1. Lineage (NCBI taxonomy): Eukaryota > Metazoa > Arthropoda > Malacostraca > Decapoda > Palinuridae > Panulirus > Panulirus argus. The sequence continues at coordinate 828 of JAYMFT010303203.1, read as the reverse complement.
CTCCTGCTGTTCCAGTAGCCCTTGTCTTGTTGTGGATAGGGAGGAAAACCAGGTGAGGAAGGTATGGATACTGGATGGGACCACTGGTCAAAGAATGTTGTGATTTTTTTTTTGTGTGTGTGTGTGTATGTTTTCCTCCACAGTCAATTACTATCTGTAACAAATGAACAATAGCTTCATTTGCACGTACCCACTGTGTGGCTGTTATGTATAATGTACTAAAACCAGAGTCCACCATCCACAGCCAAGCCCCACAGCCTATTCTATGGTTTACCTTCAATACTTCATAATTCCCTGGGGCAGTCCACCGACAGCACCTTACCCCCAGTATACCACGTTGATCCAATTAATTATATCCTGTGTATGTACGCCCTGTCTCCGTTCTGAATATTCAGGACCCGATACCCCAAAGCCTACTCTTGGTCTTCCCCTCCACCTCTGTTACGATTAACCATTTTTTGGTCAGTCTCTCTTCGCGCATCCTCTCCGCATGCCCAAACCGTTTCGGTTCACCCTGGTTAGGGTTCTTACTCATACTCTATTACCACGCACTTCTCTCTTACGTTGTCATTCCTTACACGACCAGCTCTCCTCACACCGTACATTGACCTCGGGTATTTCATTCTCAACAGGTACACCCTATACTGCATCAAGGGTCCAAGACTTACACCCCATAGGGATAATATATCGTCAGACTTACTCGTCTTTCCCCCTACACACTCGTCAGTACACCAAGGACTTTTGTCCCCTTTCCCATATATATATATATATATATATATATATATATATATATATATATATATATATATATATATATATATATTTTTT
>JAYMFT010303192.1:0-10215 GCA_038088735.1 Panulirus argus | reverse complement strand
TTTCTCAATTCTCTCTATATTTCAATTAGGGCCCGTCCTTGATGTGGACTTTTGTCCGTGACTGGAGCCTTCAACATTAAAAAAAAGACAAATAAATCCTCTTCCCAAGCCTTAACTTTGGAATATTTTTAGAACTTCCATTCCTGAATTGTAAGCTCCTGTTCTCTCTGTAAAACATTTACAGAACCCTTGCCCCTCTTAGACACGCACAAGAGTTGCCTTATTGCTCTACACTCGACATAAGTCACTCGACTGCTCCCCCACTCGCGCCGTCAAGTGACCTCACCACAGGAGGGTTACCGCCCAGCCCCACCCAAGGTGGACACTCCAGCCTCCCTTCCTGTCTGATCCGTTTCGTTAACCTTTTCCCTTCAACTTCCCTCCTCTCTTCTCCCCTCCTCCACCCCACTCTCTCTCGTCTCCCTTTGTCTCGTGTTTTTAGCCCACACACTGTTTGTGCTCACATGTTTATACCATTGTCCTGTTTCTTACCAGTCAACTTAAGCACCCTGTACGCCAAACTTTTCCCTTTCATTAAAACAATAATTTCTTTAGTCATCCAGCGTGGCTCCTTTCTAACTCAACCCCTTTTCACCTTTCTGAGGGCGCTGTCCCTCTTAAGGGAAAGTATCGGATTTTTGAAGATTTTACACTCCTTTTCAAATCCATCTTCGCCGCAAAGTTTAATCCAATTTACGTTCAGTGAGTTGTGTCGCAACCGGCAAAGCTATTTGTGACATAGAAATAACTAGTACAGTTTAGATTCTTACCACAGATGGCAGTGAAACTGAGATCCCGAGTACTGACGTGATTTTCACCCACGAAACATACAAACCTCATCTTGGAGAAAATTATTTGACAATCGAGGTACCTGGACACAGATGTCTGTGTCCGCTACTGTGAATGCTGGAGGTACCTGGGTATGCACAGATGTCTGAAACCAGTCACAAACCACACACCGAAAACTTCTTGCTTGGGGAAATACCAGAAACATCTGGAAAAGTGTTCTCGACGCTAACCATACAAGAGTTAATAGCTCAGTTTTTATGAAGGTGCTAAAGTAAAAGAAGAGATGAGAGTCGTATACAAAAAATCTCGGGTAATTCGAACAGACGTATCAGTAATGGAAGGCTAGAAATTTACTGAAACATTCAGAGACTTCAATATACCTATAAGAAGCAACAGCCGTTGATAAAATGGGTGAGCAGTGGCCCACATACTGGTCACTGAGTAACTAGAGTGTTGCAGGTTGAAACATCAACAAGGAATCTTGCTCATTATATCATTTGTTCTTCTAGAGCAAGATGCTAGGTCACCTATGAGACAAGGACAAATGTCAGATTTCAGAAGACCAAAAGAATTCCATTAACTGTAGGTCTTGCGCTTACATTGTACCAGGATGATGCGGTTACACTAGGTCTGATATAGAAACGCTCAGTGACCAGCAAGTTGCAATAGTTTATGATGACACTGAAGACAATCCACAGGGTGTCCACATGTTCCCATTCGTAAAACATGGAATAAGGTCTCTATTTGCTATCGATAACATTGACTTAAGGGGGTGATGCAGGTCCTTTTCTTGGGGTTGACTTGTTAATTGCACAGAAGGAAGAAAGTGAAGTTCCTGTGCTCGATAGCATTCTGAAACTTTACTTGAATGTGCAAAATACGGTCCCGAAGGTGTGATCTGAAATGACTTACTATGACTGTGTTAAGCCAAATTATCCATGTCTCACAAAGGCTCCAAAGCTGACATTGTGAAAAGTATATTTACGAATAATGAGCACATGAATACCATATGGCTACTTATGTCCAGCTGGATAGTAACTCATTTGGTGGGTACGGGTGGTATTATTGCAATAAATGAAGACTGCACGCAAAAAATAGATCATGCCCAGGAGGAACTAGATTCGGGAAGATCACCCAGATAATGATAAGCTTGGCAGAAGACAGACGCGAAAGGTTAGTGTCAGGAGAAAAGTGTCAAAGAATAGACGGAGAGATCAGCCGCTTGCAGCACAGATGAACTTAATTTCATCTGTGCCCATATAGTCCACATTCAATCCACGGACAAGTGACAAAATACCACTGTCGAGTCCAACAAAACGGCCAAAACTCTGCTCAGTTCTAAAACAACTAAAAGAAAAATCATCTGCATTGCCGTTGGGGAAGAACACAAACCAGTCATAACATGAGATGGCGATTTGTACGACAGTCAAGGTCAAGGGCTACTAAAGATAACTGGTGAAAGATGAGACTTGCTACATATCACGAAGGTAGGATTGAAGTGTTTGAAGAAGTACACAGAAGAAAATGGCACTGACTTTGTATGAGATACATCTGGCGTGTATGTCTCAGCTACAGTACAACAGTTAATGGATAGCATCACATGTACCGATGCAATGAAGCTCACACGTTAACAGTTAATGCGGCCTACACTCTTCACTTGCAGGTGATGTACTTAACATGGTGAGAGGAAAGAACTAAGGGAGCAGCTTAGTCAAGCAGTTGATGCCGTTGCATCATGTGTAGATAGAAATACATATTACACGAAAGAAACATTTAAGTCACAAGCAACCTAAGTACAGTAGGCATTCTCTGCCAGTAATGTATCTGATGGATTAAAAGAGTGGAAAGTACAGTGTTAGCAAATATCTTTGTCCTCCGCCCCACTCATATATTGTCAAAGACGATTTCACACCTACATTGTAGTACTTTGACTTCTCTCTGGCCATGATTACCATCTACAGACGTCTGGGCATGGAATCGGCAAGGTTTCTAAAGTATTCTAGGTCCATGTTCTGGGTTTTTATCTCCTGAATAAGGCGACGCATTAATGATCTGTTGTGGGAAACAGCCACCTGATCGTACGTTCTGAGAGCCCATTGCGCCTAGAAATCTCACATGTACCCATATCTTATTGATTCCTGGTGAAAACTCGTGCTCTATTCTCCTTAGAAAGGTAAGAACCAGCCATCTTGAAGCACAGTTGGAAGAAATATAGCGTCCAGAAGCGAAATTCCCGAAATGAAGTATAGCCTGAGGCACACTGAGGAGGATTGCTGACATCATTACAAACACTAGTCTCAGCGACCAGATGTACGATGATTTCACCATGAGAACGTCATATGCGTGTACCCACAATAAACCTTAGCCATGTATCGCCTTTACAAATACATGGGGGGGACAAGTTTTTATTTTTTTCCGAACACTGTACATGGGAAAGAAGTTCAGAGGTTCCTGATAAACGACAAGGTGCAGGTGTTGTTTATATTTACTCTGCAACACGGACATATAACTAGAAGCTTCATTTGCCTAAACTAGAGATCTTATATCTTCACTCCCATGAACTGTACAACTATGGATGATGGGGCCCTTTATATGTAGCAGATACGTTGGAAGTGCGAAGTAGAGAGGTTGACATATTGACGATTTTCGATGAAGACAATTTTGCGATGATTAATACAACGTTCAGTTCATCGCCAGTGATCCAGACCATAGTAATGAACACGAGCAGAAGTTGAAGATCTGAGCGTGTTTCATTGGCATCGCTAGTACTAAGCACGTTCTGGCGAAGTACTTCGTTATAGACTTGTACACGAATTCAAAGACTAAAGCTTGACGGGAAAGTAGAAAAACAAGGTTTTTGGAACATAGAGAAGTAAGATTATAGCAAATGTAGCAAATATCGTTAAAGTCAGCAGGAAAAAGGATAACCCTTCCTAGAGAGTGGCATGTTTTATTTTGTTGTTACCCTTAACATTGCATTTTCATTTTTTCATGTTGGACACTCCAACCAGTCATAGACAAAAGGTTGCATCAAGGCCGGTCCTTACCTAAAATATGAAGACAGTCATTGAGCGGGAGAAATAAGAAGAGAAGAACTATGCTAAGAATTTCGAAAGAAATGGAAATCCAAACTTTTGAAAAAGGTCAGGTCATAGTTGGTAGGAAAAGCACGAGAAGGTAGATAGTCCTAAAGTTCCAATGTGCAAGGGAAGAAACAGATGTCAAAACGGCCACCCTTAAATTGTGAACTGCCACACGGTAATTGTGTTACGCAGGAGTTCATTTAGTAATACATGGTGTGGCACACAAGTAGGCAGCTCTTGGGAACAAAATCCAGAGTGATGCCTATAAAAGAAGCAATGTGAACCAACACTGCGGCTAAGGAAAATTAGTGAAGTTGTGGGGTTAGACTTGAAGATTTTATCAAGTCGAAATGATTTAGACTTAACTCTGTTAGTATGTATACAAAGCCAAAACCTAGCCAGATATGACAACAGGACTCTTAAAGAAGATAGATCATTCCTTTGCATAGAAGGAGCAGTTGTACAAAAGAAAAAAATTTACAGCATGTAAACATGAATTCCAGTTTCTTAAGAGGCATACTGAGCTATTTTTGTAAGTGAAGTTTATTAGATAGGTTAGAAGTTTTAGTGACACCAACTATGTTCACCGAGTTAAGTGGTAGAATTACATCAAGAAATGGAAGTTGTGAGGCGTTTTAGAGAAGACGGGCAAAACGGGATTTGGAGGCAATGAATTTACTAGGTTGCGTCTGCTCTACTGAAATATCGTGTCTTAGTACAAGTTTATAGTGGATGTTGTGTTGAGACGAGATGCAGATCGAGCGAGAGAGGATAGAGCAGTTTTGAAGGAAGGGGAAGAATGTAATACTGATTTGTCAGCGTATGGATACATTTTGTTACCTGCTCAAAAAATGAAAAAAGGAAATCGTTGATGAAAAAGAAGAAGACTGTAGGAGACGTAGGACTACACTGTTGATAGGGAATAGGGAAGAGGTTGATCTATCAGCAACTAAAGAGACAAATAGACAAGAAAGGAAGCTAGATATATGAGAACAAAGATAGGGAAGGAAGCCAAGAGAGAGGAGTTTAGAGATCAGATCCTGTAGCAAATCTTTGTCAAAAGCGTTTCGTATATGTATTGCAACCTCGTAAAATTCTCCAAAACATTTCTAATAATACTAAAAGCGTGAAATTTTAGGAAGAGGGACAATAGGAAGTTTGTTTCCACAAAAATGGTAGAGAATACATTCAAGTTTCGTAATCCCTTCAAGAGGAAAAACTGGTGCTACTTCCAGGACGTTGGACTACAGAATAGACCAACCTAAATGGACGGTCGGTATCAATGAAACACAAAAGAAATCTTTCTCGTTGTAGCCAAGAGTTGGTCTGACGTTATTGTAAAGCACGCTGTACGAGATTTTGAATTTAATGTACCTCCAGCCAGGTGGATCAGTGCTCATACTCCCTGGCAAAATACAGGCTTTACCCCAGGTACTTAATATCCCTCCACCAGACGGCATGGCTGAATATGAACCAGAAAGAGATATTTCGTCACCGCTAATCATTGGCCAGTGTGCATAATGATATAGTACCGTACTCTCCAGACTTGTCACATGCCGTACATTTTGCCTGAAAATTTGCTGTCATTGTGGGTGGATTGAGCTTCGGGTTGTGTTTGATCAATATCTCCCAGGTTCTCTCAAGGGAATGTATTCAGCAGACATTAAAGACAATATCAGCTCATTATTATGTCCATGGTGATACCGATATCAAGAACATTAGAGCGTTTCTTTCTCACATTTGTACTGAGCCATAGCTCACTGAGTCGCTGTTTGACATGCTCGTCAGTTATTAACAAGACGAGACACAAAAAACGATAGTCAAATATCACACAGCACTGGAATTCAGTTGCCCGCTGTTCTGATGTACTCATTATTGTGGAAATGGGAACAGGTAAACACAGACTTGAAGAGAGATATCTGTGCGCTCTTTTAAACACCTTTGGTGTATTACAAAATAGTCCAGAGTCCCACTCTGATGTTTTCCCAGTAGGAACATACGACTTGTTTCCTATGCTTCCCAGGTCAGTTGCTCGCTTTTGGATGGATGGTGAGGGAAGATCCATTAAGAAGAGCTACATGAGGCTGGTACACAGGGATCAAATATTCACTGGGTTGAATGCTTTGAAGGGAACAGATAACATTGCGTCGTTTGCCGTCAAATATGTGTTAAGCTACGTCAAAGCATTCTCACAGGCCGATGAAATCTCGGATACATTTGCTAAATTTGGACTTGAAAAAGAAACTCTGAATAGTATACTCTGCCAAATGGAGCATTAGCTGTGTTTACAGGACCGGAGACTTCGGCGCATCTTCTGTTGGAGAGTTAAGGTTGGCATTATTTGCACAAAAGAGTAAAGACGGCTCACGATTGCCTCTAGTTTGAGGAATAATTTCCCACACATCCAGAGCTTACCATGTGGTTCTGGTTTAGGAGTCGTCACAACTTGCATCACCTACGTACATGCCAATTCTTGGAAGTCAGTGGATAACAGACTTAGACCGGTCTGTTGTGTCAGTGCAGTGGCTCCTGAGGCTCTCCTAGAGCTTAGAAAATGTAATTAAAGGAGTAGAGAGTCATGTGGGTGCCACAAGAATCACTTATTATATAAAGACAGACCTGTCCTGCTGTGAGAATGTGTGCCTGAACATTATGCCTAATAAACCTTTAGAAACAAAAGAGACTGATCAAAGTGTTTTTTTGATATCTCTTACGTAATCTAAGCGAATCACTTTGCTATCTCACAATGAAATTATAACTCTCATATCATCAGGGAAAGAAGGAAATTTGAAATATGTTCCACACTCTGACATTTTCACGAATGAACGTCCGTGTCCTGACCCTGTATAACAACAGCAGGTACCGTCTGTTTTAGATGCCTATCCATGTACGAATGGCATTCTTATGTATGATAAAGCTTGCTCTTAAGCATGTGTTATCATTAGCAAGTGAAGCAAAATATACTTAGCTTGTTTTTGATTTACGTATTGTATTACATAACAGTACGTTGATGATGTGTGGTGTGATTAAGGAATTTTATATACATTTACACACAACATTTAATTTTTGAACATTATAGGGAAAATAATTTCTAGAACGTTGTCTAAAAGTTTCATTGTATTCACTGAAATGTTAATGAACCAAAAACAGTGAGAGTCAGACTTTCAAAATCTCTAGATTAGATGAATGCTGCTTTAGTGTCAGGTCCTAAAGTATAAATACAAATGGTACTCACAAACATGGTGTTGTAGCCATCTTACTTTCTCTATAAATAGAGAACTGAATGATGCATTTCTTGTTTCTTCAGTTCATTCAAACTAAACACTTTACCATCATTCGTGAGTGGGAAAGGGTTGTATGGGGATAAGTCTCAATAATTTACGAGTGATGAATATGATGATGAACAGACCTAAAGCCATATCTATCACCAGTCACTTTGTTTCGTAGGAAAATCTACAGGAAGAAACGTTTTATGTAATCTATCAGTACAAATTATTCTTTGATCATATGGGTTACATGTTCTACCAGCTCACGCTAGTTTGTGGTTCAAGATTTACCAATATACTTTAGCCTTTGGTCATATGGCTTATATTACTGAATAGTCCACACCATCCACTTGGTTCGCATTGCCTACCAGGCCACACGAGTCCATAGCAAAATGTTTTACACCACCTACCAGATCCACAATAGTGAACAGTCGACACTTCTTTACAGTTCTACATTCGTTTACGGCAATATGGTCAAGGCGAACTACTATCCTTACCTATCCACGGCCAGATGGTCTGGACGACCTTCCAATCCACCTGTGCGCCCGGCCACGTAACACATGGGAAGGGCTGACTCCTCAGTTGGTGCGCCTGTCTTCCCTCTACTGCTGTAACAATCTACAGCGTTCTCGGCCATCGACAGCACAACGCAAATGTTCCATTACCAGCCTTACTTATATCGCAAGCTTTTTTCATTTTTCAACAATTCTTAATTTTCAACAAAGGTGAAAGAGTTTGGCTACTCTCAATAAGGTAAAGACGGTGTTTCTCAATTTGTTATAGAAGGAAACACTGATTATATCACAATAATGAAACAATATTATTGAGGTAAAGTTTACTTCAGCAGCCTCACCTAAAGGTTCATGATGACCTTTTCCACAAAGCCTTCAGGTGATCAGCAGACGAGCTAAGTATTCTCCGTCCAGCTCGAGCGTTGCAGCGTATGTTCATTTCCATCAATCAATTACTTGAAGACTAATCTAAGCTTACGTATCGCAGCTGTTGGCGTTGGTCTCCTTCCGTTGTAACGCACGCATTACTCGCCTGGCTGTGTGCTGGTATTTATTCGTCTGTGACAAGCAGTTAACATTGACAGTTAATTTGTGATTCTCACGAGCTCGTGCAAATTCATACACAAGTGTGAATGTGTGTGCCGAGTTTACGAAGGTGAGTTAGTTTGTTCACTTTTCAACTTGTGAAGGAAGACCAGCATGCCCCACTCTTGTGACTATGGTATATGCTTTTTCATCCAGATATGGTCAATATTACGTTCACCGGTACGTATGATTCTACTCAAAACAGTAACGTTAGCTGATGTCGTAACTGTGAAGGTCGCGAGATATGACTAGCTTTCTATGTTTGCCTTTAAATCTAAGCTTCTTGTAGTGACCTGCGATATTTTCAGGTGTTACACCAATGGCGTTGTTGGTTCCTAAAAAATGTGCGATGTAGACGGCCTTGCGTTATGGGTCGTCGGGAAAAGTGCCAAACTTGACTCTTGCGGAACGGCGTCAGCGTCTCGTGTCTGGGGCTATTGTACGGGTGCCTCACAACGGATTTATGAACTTGCCCAAATTTAGACTTGTTCACATTTGTATCGTCAAATATGTGAACCATTTTTTTTTCTCTCTCTTTGAGTCATCGAGTCAGTATTCTTCATCACAAAAACCTGGAGCTTTCTATCCTCTCCTGAGGTTGGAATTCCTCAGTATCCTGTCAGCGAGGCTCTACACTGAACCCCGCGAGTCACTAAAGTGTCTAGACACCTTGGCGAGCAACACACTTCTTGCATTCGACATATACAGCCTTTACTGATGTCAAACCCACTTCTTCGCACATTCTGAGCTTGTCATTCAGTTTTTCTGAACTTTTTTTGGGGGTCTCACTAACTTTGACACCATATTTTTATATGTATCACAAAAGTAACATACAATCGAGGTACTTTATAACTTGTAGTAGTGAAAAGGTGAATTTTTTGTACTTGAAGGAACACGGGTAACGAGCCGCTGGCGCCATTACCATAACTTAGGCCAACAGCTTTAAGGATCCACGTCTGCTCTTGAGGGAGAGTGGCACGGGAAATGACGAGGATGGGTGGTGCAGAAATGGCGAGGGAGGAAGGCACGGGAAATGTCGAGGGAGGAGGGTACGGGAAATGACGAGAGACGGTGGCGAGGGAATCGGTGGTGAAGGTGGTTGGGAGAGAATGTAGCAACAGTGTGGCGATGATGTTAGTGATTATATCTGATGTGGATGAAGGATTGTGGTGGTATGCGTGTGCTTTGGTGAGGCCAGGGTGTGGTGGCTTTAGCACCGGTGTGTGTGGGCTGAGTATGGGTTGGACTGAGTTTGTGGGTCTGTCTAGAGGTGGACCGGAGTCAATGAATGCGGGTAGTAAGGGGTAGTAGCGATAGGAGGTAGGTGATGGTGGTAGGTGGGTGGCAGATGGGGGTAAAGGTGTACCTGGGGTTGGCAGTGGGTTGTAAGCGCTAGTGGTGGGTGAGAAGTGGCCATTATTACTGGTGATGTACGGTAAGCGGGGAGTTCTATGGTCATGAGTGAGAGAGGACGCAGGGAGGTGGTGGGAAATGTGTGGGTGATTGACTGTCAAACGTACTGCCCCTCACATTGTGGTACAAGGAACACCACACTTCATACCAAGAGTGTGGTACAGTATCACCACACTTAACACCACAAGTTTGATACTAAGAACATAGCACATCACACCAAGGGTGTGGTACTAAGAACAACACAGGTCATACCAAGAGTGTGGGACTAGAAACGCCACACCTGACATAGTCCAAACCTTTGACACAAGGAACACCGCGCTCCACACCGAGATATCCAGACATATCCGAGCAAAAAGGATTTTGCTTCAGCTTTTCCACTCAAATAAGTTACAGGTCCCTTGTGACGTTTATGGTTTAATATAACAAAAATGGTGGTGTGGGACGACATCGTTTCATATTTACACAGTCTCCAATACATCATGTCGATTCAATATTCAATATATATATATATATATATATATATATATATATATATATATATATATATATATATATATATATATATAT
>JAYMFT010303181.1:0-10215 GCA_038088735.1 Panulirus argus | reverse complement strand
TATATATACGAAGCTTTGATTTTTCAGTGTTCTATTTCTACATCTTTTCAAGTAGAGCTATTTTGTGTGTTTTAAGTTTATCTGGTTATGTATCATACTACGAGTATAGTGCCGAAAAGTGCTGTAAATTTATGAGGTAAAATAGAACCAAGTGTAAATGAGGTGTGAGTAATGACACGGTCTTCATGTCAGAGTAAACAGAGGGGAACGTGGAACTCTCGTACAAGGTAATGTCTTTTTTGTGATTTTTTTTTTCTTTTTAGCGTGTTTTTTGATATTGTTGTGCTAAAAAAACGCGATATATTGTGACGTAAAACAAAAGAAAAGAGAGGGAAATATACATGTTTGGGTCACTTGAGGCGAGGAAACACGGCGCTGTAGAGGAAGCACGGTTCCCTGAAGAGTCAGGAACTTGGTCAGCGTTCAAAATGTTGAAGTTTCGGTGTCCATATTTCATGTCTTTTACTCCGACATACTTTCGGTAATCTAAATTTTCTGTTGACCCATGCCAGCAGATCAACAGTGATCTATGTGCAGTAGGAAATTTGGCGTTCAGGTTTACAATAATCTTTTGATGTCATTGATTTGCAGGATTCGTAGGGATAGACGGACCTTGGAGGAAAAGCTGGCTGGAGTTACTGATTAAACAATTATTCTAACACTCAGATGGTTTATCCGTCAAGATATCGTTGAATCCAGCTTGCTGAGAGGATCAGGGAGTGAGCCATCACCGTCGCGAAGCAGCGCACTGGACGCTGAGACACTCTATATAAATCCTTATCTCACCAAGGAAAGCCGACCCCTCCAGGTAGTGCGACGAGATGCGATACTTCATAAACTTTTACCTTTGACGCCAATGATAAAAAAAAAAAATCAGTTTTAAGCTTTGGAAGATGTTGAGGACAACGAACACGAAGCAAGGCTCTTCGGCGATTCTACCATCCAAGGACAGCTGGAGGAATTTTGCGCCAGAAACTCTTCACGCCGTAAACGTTTTTGTTTTCCAAGTTCCAGAGTAGATGATACTGACGACGCTGTAAAAGATGTCTATGGTTGCTTTAACGATAATACACTTGTCATTGCAGGTATTAACAATGAACTGAAGGAGGGATCGGAGGCACTGTTGGAAATATATCGCCGGGTTATTCGATGTGTCCAAGATAAAATTAATAATATGTATGATGATTTCGGGAATTCTTCCCGGGATCGGCACCGAGAACGCCTTCTTTAGCAAGGCGTTCAGATTCAATGTTTGATTAGTGAAATTCTGTTTTCAGTAGGTAGCTGAGTTCTTAGACTTGTGACAGCATATCTATATGCGGTCTGATATCTTCATGAAGGACGGACTACATCTGAATGAAACAGGAGCTGCACGTTTTGGTAGGCTCCTCAGTGAGTGTGCATGTGCGTTCTAGTCAGAAAACGCTACCCGTGTGGAGCAGACTCATCCACCTCCGTAAGATCCCTTAGAAATAGATCTCAGTATCATCAAAAATATTCTACGTTAGCGCTCGGAGTATACGTAATAAAATCTGAGTTAGTGGCAACAGCGTTAGAAGGAAATTATGATATTAATGCTATTTCCGAATCTTGGTTAGAGATCAACAACAGAGATTTCCTCGCCTACTGCTCAAATCCAGGCTACAGTCTGTTTAGGGACAGGGGAGACAAAGTAGGCGGTGGCCTCTTGCTCACTGTTAAAGCTCATCTAAATACCGTAGTGATAGATAGTGTAGCCGTTAAGAATGTCGACTTCATTTTCATGGAAAGTAAAGCTAAATTTCGTAAGAAAGTAACAGAAGGAATAGTTTATAGGCCCCCCCGCACAGACACCAGAGGTAGGCGAAAGATTTTATGATCAGTTAGCAGAATTTGTAATGAAGAACATTCTATCATAGTAGGAGGTTATATCATACTGGTATCTATTAGCTGTGGACATGAACTGTATCTAAATTTGCTTGATAGTGCCCTAGTCCAATTAGTCGAGAAACTTACCAGCTACCAGAATATAATAGGTTTAGCTCTACTTACAAAGAAGGATCTCGTTACTTTGTTGAAGTTGGTGAAAAGTTTGTCACAAGTGATCACCGACAAATTACTTTTGGGTTTACTTTCAACACTGCATTTAATGTTGGTCAACATGACAGTCGCGAAGAAATACCTGTTTTTAAACTTGCAATTTTTGTTGATCTTTGCACTGATCTTTACAGGCAAACGTGGGATGCTATGGTGAGTGGGAAACGACATGAACGTGCGTATCATGAAAAGCTTCAGTGAAACCTTCAAAGCACAAGAGGGACCATATGTGCTAAAGCGAAGTAGAGGGTCTATTTCTAAAACGAAGCTAAGATGATGGAACGAAGAAATAAAAAAAGTGCCTGTTGTCTAAGAAAGTATTTCATAAGAAACTCAGAGAGACCAACAGCCAACATGATAAAGTAATTTATGCAAATTTGCGTAAAGAAAATAATAGAGTTATACGACAAAGAAAACGTTGATATAAGGCAAATATTGCTGAAAATAGCAAATGAAATCCTAAGGAGTTTTACAGTTGCGTTAGAAGCAAGAGAGTCATTACCCAGTCAACAGGTCCATTAATTATGGAAAACGGTGACTTGGTTCAAGGCAACGAAACAATAGCAAAAATCTTGAATGACTTTTTTGCATCTGCATTAACAATAAAAAACACAGCCTATGTTCTGAACCCATTTTCACTGATAAGAAAGGGGAACGTTCTTCAAAAAATTGCCATAAAAGCCGAAGACAAACTTTCAGCAATAAATGGAATTTAAGTAAATAAAACGACAAACCCTGGTAGAAATTTATCCAAGAACAATGGAAGAAGTGAAAAATGATGTTTAAGCCCTTGCCTGCCCTTTTTAATTTAAAAGTCACTTGCTATGGGAAAAGTTCCTGATAAAAGGAAGTATGCCAATGTAACATCGGTATTCAAAAAAGGTATTAAGTCACAGCCCAGTTAGTTTAATGTGTGTTGTTGGAAAACTAATGGAGACTATTATTCGAGATCGAACAGTAAACCATTTCTAGGACCACCACTTAAACGATTCTCTGCATGGTTTTCGACGAAATCGCTCATGTCTGACAAATCTGTTCGATTTCTTTTATGATACATTCAACATGTATGGTTAAAGAAAAGTAGTTGATGTTATCTAACTAGATTTTCAAAACGCACTCGATAACATTCCCCATCAAAGGTTACTGGAAAAAATTAAGTCACATGGCACTGATGGAGTTGTACTTCAATGGAAAGGAAATTGGTTGACTGGCCGTAAACAAAGAGCTGTGATTAATGGCCAAGCCTCAGAATGAATAGACGTAGCAAGTGGAGAGCCACAAGGATCATTCTTGGGACCGGTTCTCTTTCTCATATATATCATGATAATGATAATAGACTGCAATGCAAGATATCATAATTCGCTGATGATACAAAGCTGGGAAATAAATCTTTCTGTGAACTTGAACATCTACAGAACTTAAACGTCTACAGATTTAAGCTGACAAAGACAAGCTAATGGACTGGACTCATAGGTGGCAAATCAATTTTGATATCGATAAGTGCAAAGTTTGATCCATTAAGCTACTTAAGGCTAGATTCGTCTGATTTCACTCTTAGTAATGGATACAAACTCGTGGACAAACGTTTTACCTCGAATGAGGCAAATATTTTTCTTCAACCGGTACATTAACATATGGAATGATTCGCCAATTAGAGCGGTTAAAAGCAGCTATATAGATATGTTTAAGATATGATTTCATAAATATTTCGCCTCACGCCCTTGACTAACATTATTTGCACCTCATTAGTCACATTGACAGTCTGCAGATAATACTCTTTGAATTATCTGTATGCCTGCTTACTTTTACCCAATTAATCTATGAGTTCCTGTTATCTTCCACTATCATAAATAGCCACCAAGGGACCTAGTGGTCTGTTGCTGTCTGAATTCCTTTGTATTTAGTTGTATTCCTTTGTAACTAATTACCCAGAGTCGGCTACTGTTCACCCTAGTGAGCTACTGTTAAACAGGGTCCATAGATTTTCCTTAAAGATGAGGATGATTACTATTAATGAAGGCAATCATAACATAAATACGTGACGAACTAGTGTATGCATTAGATGGGAGACTGACGAAAGACTGTAACAACCATTGCCAGTCAGATGCGATTCAGTCGACCTACATGGATCACGGGATGGCAGACGGAGGCGACCGACACTGCCAGGGAACAAGCAGGGGAACTTGAACGGCACAGTAGCACAACCATCACAGAAACTGCAGCTGCTCTGCCACCTTCTCACCACAAGACGAAGCATGCACGAGAGACATGTCCACTGCTACGTGCCGGCACGTACAGACAGACTGACTCCAGTCAACAAGGAGGCTCCGCTCGTATCTGCGCTTCAGCACCTCGCCTTCGAAGCCTACAACTGAGAAAGAACCTTTGCTGTTTTTGTTAATGGATAAAGACTGTCATTCTCGTTTGTGGAGGCAGGAGCGACACAGTACTGGAACCTGGTAACACCAGGGGTCTCCAAGATCACCCAAGCAATCGAGGTGTAGGTGGGAGAATCAGGACGTCTCTGTAGGGAGAACTTGCAGAGATTGATGGACGACTGAAACATATAAAGAAATACGTAAAAACTAAAAACTGGCAGCCTTTACTCCATCCATCCACGTCATGACTACTTTCATCCTGATGCCATAGGACTTGTCCAGCACAGAAGTTCTATTCACACAAGCAAGATAGCGAGGGCCTGGCTCCTCACCCTCAAAGTGGAAGTACTGGACTGGTGTACCAAGAAATGTGACATCTCTGGGTCATTATCATGAGTCGGAGGTTGGCACCAGGTGAAGAAACGTACCTGCTAGGTTCTTGAGAACGTGACACGACACCCACCGACGACCAGGTATCTGCAGGAGCCTTGTCTTGTCTGTCTCCAAAAGACTCATGGATGTGGTGTTCGTATAACGCGGACTCACCTCTGACTGTGTCAGTGTAAACAGTGACTTGTAGATACTACGATATATCTATTGTTAAACTTAACCTTGTCTTTGAGGAATACAGTAATACGATTTTTTCTTTTGTTTCTTTATAACACAAGCGCTTCCTTTAGAGCGGAAAAGAAAATATCCGCAACTAATCTTACGGTACCGTAATAGTTTGAATAGCTTGGCCAAGAGTCCACAAGATTAAAAGAAAAATTAAAAACCACCCTACTTCAGTATCCTGAGGGCTATCAACACATGGAAAGTAGTGCAACACTGTACATATTGCAGTTATAAAGCGTTGACAACCCTGATCACGCCATTCCTGGCGGTGAGGTGCCTCTCCCGCCCGGCCTCATTCACACACCACACTGCCTCCCCGACACGCTGGCCCTGCTCAGGACTGCGCTGCTGCCGCCGCTCGGGCCAACCTGGTCGCTCTGCCCTTCAGAACACTTTTAAATGTTGGAAACTATGATTCAGGAGCAATATTTCAACCCAAGCAATACTTTCTAGACTTAAGTATTCTTACCCGATATCGAAACAATGGATGATGAGATGTAAGGAGGGAGAGGATTTGTTGTGTACCAAGCTGGTCCCTCATTTTAAGTTAAGACTTCAAAGTCCACTTACATGTTTAAGTTCATCTCTCAAGTTTTCGCCCAGGTTGAACACGAATGGCCAATCAAAAGTGACGCAACAAGTTATACGGACAACCAGGGAAGGTGTTAGAGCTTGATACGAAGGCCAAACCATGTCGTTACCTTGTTAAGACTTACACCTTCAGCTGGACCGAAAACTAACCCGGTATCAGGTCACTCTGCAAAGTGAAGCAGGACGATAATGTACACTTCGACTGAGAATATAATCTAAGTCATGCCGGCAATACCGATTGGCGTCACCTATAATCTGGGTGCGAGGGAATGTCAGTATACGAGACTTTAATTGTTATTCCTTCAACCTTGTCCCTGTTACGGTTTCTCTGCTACTCTGGAAGTTTATCATGTAGTGAACCGAGCACACATATGGTCTCGATTTTGAGCCGGTATTGTCAATACCTACTGATGTGTAAGTGTGGTAACTAGAAAGCAGCTATATTCTCTCCATGTGCCAAATCTTGGACGCGTGAAGAAAAATACTCATTGAATAATACATTTTGTCTCACTGTCACTAGTGCATATGAGACAAGGCGTTAAAGTGTATTTCCTTGATGTAGAACGGTAAACACTAAAATAACATTGGAGGCATCATGTTGAATCTAATCATTCTAGTAATCAAATATGAGTAACTGACTTGAAACTGCTGTTACATCAAACTTGCCCATGTCTCATTTTTGAGTTATTCTTGAGCAAAATTGCACCGTCTATGGGTAAACAAAAGAAGCTTGAGATCTCGTAATTCGGAATCTGGGAACCAGAGGACAGTCAGCCTTTAGCACCTCATAGCCAGATGGCATTCAGGTTCCAGTACCTCATAGCCAGAGGCAGCCAGGCCACAGCATCCCAGAGCCAGACAGCAGCTAGGCCAAGCACCTCAGAGCTAGACAGCAAACAGACTCCAGCACCTTTTAGCCAGATGATATCCAGGTTCCAGCACCTTACAGTCAGATGGCAGCTAGGCTCCAGCACCTCACACTCAGAGGGCAGCTAGGCCACAGCATCCCATAGCTTGGGGGCAGCCAGAATCCAGAACCTCAGAGCTAGACAGCAGCCAGACTCCAGAACCTTAGAGCCAGACAGCAGCCAGACTCCAGAACCTCAGAGGCAGACAGCAGTCAGACTCAAGAACCTCAGAGCCAGACAGCAGCCAGACTTCAGAACCTCAGAGCCAGGCAGCAGCCAGAATCCAGAACCTCAGCCAGACAGGAGCCAGACTCCAGCACCTCAGAGCCAGAGAACAGCCAAGTTCCAGCACGTCAGAGGCACTTTCCAGTAGATCGACTTTTCAGGAGTGTAATGGAACCTTTGTTCCTGACTTTACTGTGCAATTTCTCCACACTTTCATCACGATTGAAAATACTTATCCTCATGCTTCCTCATACCTATGACCGTGAGATATCGCTAAACACACGATGCTCACACCTACGTTTTAAAGACTTACCCACAGACTGGTCTTACTCGATCTGTCCGAAGCTTCAAAGACTTACCCTCAAACCTACACCCTTCCTAAATCTTAAGACACCCTCAGACTCAACTTATACCCGTTCTCAGCCTCAAAGCCTTACCCTTAGACTAACTCCCAGCCAGACTCGCCCCTCTGACCTGTTATATCTTAATGATCTCCACCCCACTCTTTTTTCGGTATTCCTTGATGTACTACTGTGGTCTACATGTGTTTCTTTCTATGTCCTCCACCTTATCTTCTTTTCTTTCTTTCCTGCACCCATTCCACTCTCGCTCCTTCATGTATCGTCCTCCACCGTCCCTCCCAGACTCCCTCCGTCCCTCACCTCTGTTCCATATACATCACGACAGCTTCGTGTACCTGCCAAGCGTGTTTACACAGGGTGAGCAGCTGGACAGCTGAGATGGTCTGTTAAAAACCCGCTTCCCTCGCGTTCTTTGGCTTGTTGTGATCTCTTGTTAGAGAGGATATAAAGCCTACATTCACGGATGCCTTCCCGAGACACATGAAATAGGAGAGAGAGAAATAAATCGTTGATGCGTCCGAGAGATTGATATACAGCAGTTCTGCTAATTGACTGAGCCGACTGACGAAGGGTATTAAGGCAGCAAGACGATAGGTACGAGATTCCAGTTGTATCTGATGAGATCTTCGCTACTTTAATGAGGGCGACGTGTAGTGTTGAACACTTCTAGACGACTCAGGGTATATATCACCTGTTTACAATGCTGGTTGTCGCTAGCAAGGACCAGTGAGCTCAGCGTAGCTGTGGTGGACAGTGCTCCACCATCAGGGCCGCAGGATGTCTAAGATGTTTATAGACGGCCGGAGTCTGGGTCCTTCCTGATGTATCTTTGTGCTCTTTAGATTTGCCTATATATATATATATATATATATATATATATATATATATATATATATATATATATAATTTGACGGTTTGTTGCATCAAATACCAACAAAATATAGCAATGAACAAGAAAGCTGTGCGAACAGGATATCACTCTTTACGCTAATGCATAACTGGAACTCAATATAAAGTTTGTTGATTACTAATGATCTGTTTGTACTCGTACATACAGACCGGTGTCTATGTACGTAGGCACGCGCGCGCGCGTGTGTGTGTGTGTGTGTGTGTGTGTGTGTGTGTATGTGTGTGCGTGCGTGCGTGCGTGCGTGCGTGCGTGCGTGCGTGCGTGCGTGTGAGCGTGTGTGTGTGTGTGTGTGTGTGTGTTCCAGCGTAATCATGATAGAAGTACATTACTGGGTTTTCACAAACCACTGCATTACTTCGCCTCACTACTTGTCAGGAGTTCATCAAATTGCACATCTTTGGGCAGCAGTCATCTCACGAGCGCACCATCTGGCTGGCCCATGTGTCAGCCAACACCCTTGACGCAGACGCAGTGTGAGGCGACGGACCTGGTGGGCGGCTGTCGTAACTAAGCCTTAACGAAGGTGTATGTCCTGGAATATTAGCAAAGGGAGTACCTCTTCCAGGCTTGCTCGAGGATATGTTCCTGGAATATTAATGAAAGGGCATAATTCTTCTAGGCTTGCTTGAGGATATGTTTCCAGGAATATCGACGACAGGACATTCGTCTTTCAGGCTGGATCGAGGGTATGTCTCCTGGAATATTAACATCTTCTTCCAGGCCAGACCAAGGGTAAGTCTCCTGGAATATCAGCGACAGGGCATTCCTCTTCCAGGCTGGATCAATGCTATGTCTCCTGAAATTTCAACGACAGGGCATACCTCTTCCGGGCTGTATTGAGGGTAAGTGTCCTGGAATAACAGTGATAAGGCAAACCTTTTCCAAACTGGATCGAAGGTATTTCTCTTGGCATGTCAACGACAGGGGATACCTCTTCCAGACTAGGTCAAGGGTATGTCTCCTGGAACATTAACGACAGATCATACCTCTTCCAGGCTTGCGTGAGGTTATGTTGCCTGGAATAGTAACTGAAAAGCATACCTCTTACAGGCCGGGTCAGAATAGCTGGATTGAGGGTATATTTTCTGGAACATAAACGATTGGCCAAACCTCTTCCAGACTGGATCGAACTGATTGGCATCGTAGGCATGTGATCGCTAGAAGCATGATGAAAGAATACTGATAAGAAGGATGTGGAGAGGGAAGAGAAAGGTAGGAGCAAGGACAGTGACGATACAGGGGGGAGGAAGAAAGAGTGAGTGAGGAGCGTAAGGTAGAGGAGGTGAGGAAATAGAGGAGAACGGTGAGAGGAGTAACAGAAGAGATTGAGGCAGATGATGAAAGGGGAGAGGAGGGAGAGAGATAAAGGGAGTAGATGGTGAATGGAGAGAATGAAACAAAAACAGAGAGGAAGTACTTGGGGGAGAAGCGAGTAAGAAGGGAGAACAAAGGAAAAGAGTCTATAGAGGAGGATTGTAAATGAAAAGACGGTGGAATACGAAAGAATAGATAACGAGGAAATGCTGTTGGACTCTTGGAAAGGCAACGATAGAGACTGGGAACAGAGAGGCTGATAGAATGGGAAGCTGAAGGAAATGGAGGAAGGGGCAAGATAGAAGGGGGCAAGGATGGAGGACAGAAGAATGAAAGAGGAGACTGCAGAGGAACATAAAGGTAGAAAAGGAAACTGAAGGAGGTTAGAGAGGTTGAAATAAACTTACACACACATTCACACACAGGCACAGACATACAGACACACACACACACACACACACACACACACACAAAAAGAAACATATGTTAAACACACAACCCTGGAAGCACACACAGACGTAAACATCCATATAACCACACAAATCTTGAGCAAACATTTATAGTGACAGTCGCACAGACGAGGACACAAGAATTCTTGACGGACATTACAATACCAGCACAGGAGGACGAGCACTAGCGGGAAATTAGTCTACAGTGTTACGATCATTTGGTTAAAATCGTTTCCCTTTACAATTACGTCGTGTATAGCATCACACTGTGTTCATTACATTAGCTAAATGTCTCAAACACTCGTTCAGATTCTTTTTTATGCTAGCTGAGATGGCACAGGCAACTGAGGCCCTAATCAAGGTCATCTCATTAACGCTATATATATA